>APFE030757795.1:0-25604 GCA_000404065.3 Pinus taeda | reverse complement strand
TGACAACCAGAGTGCCATACATCTTGCAAAGAACTCTGCATTTCATTCCAAGACTAAACATATATAGCTCAAGTACCATTTCATATGGTCAGCATTGGAAGATGGACAATTAAAGCTGGAAAAGATACACACTAGCCAGAATCCTGTAGATATGCTAACAAAAGTCGTAAAAAGGGAGAAACTGAGAATCTGCTCAGTTTCAATTGGTCTTCAAGTATGATGAAGAAGATGATTAACAACCAGGTCCAAAGTGGAGTCATTGTCTAGCAAATGAAGCAGTGGTGGAGTTGCTATAATTAGTCTCCAAGTGGGAGATTGTTGGGTGTGGAGCCTGATTATCTTCTGTATTCAAAGGTTTCAGCTGGATGTATACCCCAGGAAGACTGTACACCCATCCATGCAGGGGGGCTAATCCCCCTCGGCTGGGGGGTCTGGGGGCCAGTGGTTCCTTGGCAGGGGTGCCTCCGACGCTAAAAATAGATGTAAATTGCCTTGTAAAAGTCTAGTAATTTCTAGTCAATCTGGGCCATTCATTAGGTGGACAATTTGATGGTAGAAGTTATGTTTAATTTAGGGTTTTTTTCCCTAGAAAGTAACCCCTCAATATATATGAGGGAATTGTATTGCGTCTATGTAGATCTGTATTCTCAGTGAGGAAGAGAGAGGAGATTGGGAGCGAAGAGGGTGTTACAACGGATCTGCTGTAGGTTGTATCTCTTTAGTTTGCTAGATAATATAATAAAAGAAGGACTAGTTGTTTCTCCGTGGATGTAGCCCAAACTGGGTGAACCACGTATATCTGCATCTCTCTTGTTTTATGTGTTTATATTTCTGCAATATTTTGTGTTCCATTGCTCTGTAATATATAATTTCCTAACATGATGGAATTCGTCTTGATCCTCTGGAAGTCGAGGCTATTGTTAATCTACCCCCTCCCACTTCATTGCATCAATTACAGAGTCTCCAAGGGGAAGCGAATTTCCTTCATCTCTTTGTGCCTAACTATGCTGAGCTAGGTTCAGGGTTCACCTGATTGCTTAAGTAGGGAACTCCATTCATTTTGGATAAGATTGCCCAAAATTCTTTTGATGACTTGAAAACTGTCCTCATTAATGCTCCTTTGCTGCATCCTCTGAACAATCATCGCGATTATTTCCTCTATGTAGCTACAGATTTTAGCATTATCGCCATAGTGCTAGTACAAGACGATGACGAAGGTCATGAACATGTCATTTACTACCTTAGTTGCAATCTCCTCGATACTGAGACCTGCTATGCTCATGTCAAGAAGTTGGCTTTGGTTGATGTTCAGGCTGTTCAACACTTTCGACATTATATTCTGCTCTGCACTACAACTGTGACTTCCAAGTGTAACCCCATGACTTACATTCTGACTCGTCAATTGCTTGGGAGAAAATATTCCAAGTGGATGGTCATCCTACAGGAATTTGATTTGGTGTTCACTACTGCCAAATCCAAGAAATCACTTGTATTTGATGAGTTGATTTTCTCTCTTCCCTCTGCTTCTCTTCCTATTGGTGCTAATGAGCAGCTCCCTGATGAGACTCTCTTTCTAATTAGAACTCCTGACCCTTGGTATGGTGATATCATCGTGTACCTCTAAAATTTTAATTTCCAGTCTGCATTGTCTAAGGATGATCACTGATGCATTCGTCATCAATCCCAACCTTACCGCATCTTTGGGGATACTTTATACAACGTTGACATTGATTCAATTCTTTGTCGATGTTTAACTCTCAATGAGGCTAAAAGAGTCTTGAATGAATACCATTTTGGCGAATGTGGTGGTCATCTGTCTGGCTATGCCACTGCTCAAAAGATCCTCCATGCTGGTTACTTCTGTCCCTCCATATTTAAGGATTGCATCCTTGCTATTCACAAATGCCATGAGTTCTAGATTTATCAGCGAAAAATGCGTGCCCCACCCACTCTCCTTCACCCCGTTATTACCATTGGTCCCTTTGCCAAATGGGGCATTGATTTTATGACCTGTAACCATTGTTCAGCTAGGGGGCATGGTTATATTATCGTTTCCATGGATTACTTAACTAAATGGGTTGAAGCGATTCCTACATATTTAGCTGACGGTAAAATGATGACGCAATTTCTATTCAATCATGTTATTTCTAGGTTTTGAGTGCTTCAAGCCATTTTCATGAACCATGGCTCCCATTTTCATGATTACATGATGGTTGAGCTGACTTCTATGTTGGGCTTATGTCACGATGGTTCAACTCCATATTATCCTCAGGCCAACGACCAAGTTGAAGCTCTAAACAAAGTGTTAGTCACTATGCTTTAGCGCACTATCGGGACGCACAAATCCAATTGGGATCTCACGATTTTTTCAACTTTGTGGGCCTACTGAACCTCGACTAAAGATGAAACTACATTCACACCTTTCTAGCTTGTCTACGGTATGGAAGAAACCTTAACAATTGAGTGCGAAATTGCCTCACTCAAATTGGCTGTTGAACTACTCCCTAAAATCTCACCTCAAAAAGAGTGTCTCCTGTATTTAGAACGACTAGAGGAAACCTGCCATCTTGTTGCTTTAGTCATTGAAGCACAGAAAAACTAGGTTAAGTCCCATTTTGATTAGCCAGTCTCTCCTCATGCTTTTTCTGAGGGTGATCTGGTCCTGCTATATGACCAAGCTAATGATAAGCTGGGGTAGGTAAATTTGAACCCATGTGGCATGGGCCCTATATTGTCAAGTGTGTGTTACAAAAAGGGGCCTATGAGATGATTGATTATGAGGGAAACCCCTTGTACAAGCCTCGTAATGGGTTGTATCTCAAAAAGTACTATGCCTGAGTCATCTTGCATGGTTACTTTTGTGCATAAGTGTGTTATTCATTTTTGTGCAGTTTGGTCTGGTGTGTGTTTTCAAGTAGCTTTCCTACTTATTATGTCTTCACCTACTTTGCAGATGTATGCGACTCCTTACGTCGGTTTTGCTAATGGTGCTTGTCGTAGTACCCTAGATCTATCCTCCATGGATTGGGATATTTATGCCCCTAACGGTGAGTTGATTGATCTTCAGGGTATTTGTTTGGGTCAAACAACTAATAACATTGCTGGATATAGCGCAGTTATCGAACTCTTATCAGAAGCCATTGCTCTTGAAATTAGAGAAATGGTTGTTAACCTTGATTCACAACTTGCTGTTCTTTAGATCAATGGGAAATATTCCGTTAGAAACCCTCACACATTGATAATGTATTTTCATATTCATCTATTGGAAAAAATGTTGATGCCTTTGGTTAGTTTATCGAGATTCCGCAGATTCTCCTCCTCATTTTTGACTCCTTCTTGATAAGGAACAATCTCAAACTGTCAAGAAATGCACCTAGTGATCAGAGACATCTCGGATGGTCTATCTGGTCCCACATCTACAATTACAAAATCTAAGTGCCATGAATACATATATTTCAAAAAGAAAAAAATCCTTGCCTTCTAGGAGAGGCATGTAAGGATTGCCATGGAAGTCAGTCCCGCTATAGGGCCAATCCTCTACCACAATCAATTGACACCTCAAACATGCAAATAAAGCGGGATTGTACGACATGCGTTGGCCCTCTCCAGTTCTGGGCATCATTTCTCTCAATCGGACCATCCATGGATCCCGTGGCATTGGGGGATTTACCTCTGCTATATGATAGTGGAACAATGGGATCTGTTCCAAAAATAAAGTCACCAGAATGGAACCGTATCCAAATTTCCTCAGGTTCCCCACCTTGCATTTGGATAATTGGCATTTCATATTCACTTTCATGGCTTTTGCCCAATTGAAGACAGTGGGCACCATGAAGTCTATGGCATATTGGAACTTAGACTTGTTGGACTTGTGCAATGCCTAAGCCCCAACTACCCTGTTAATAGTCAAGAGAAGCACCTTCAGTAAAAGGTCATTTATGGTCATGATGTCAACCTTGCCACTTTTAGACTTCAGGGCTTCTCGACAATGTTCTGCAAGGAGTGCTTTCACGCTTGCCCCAATGGGCCTGGCTCCATACAACTGGAATGGTTCCCCTCTGCGGGATAGTCTAGTGATGAAGTAAATGTCTAAAGTATCTATCTCCAGCTCTTGGTCCCGGATCACAAAGACTTCCTGTCCAACATCCCACATATTGATCAAGTATTATAGCAGCTCGGGTTGAGCCTGAAGGCCTGGTGTAAGAAAGAACTTGATGAGCCTGCAGTTCCTCAAAGCATCCAGGCAGTGTTGATCTTCCAATGCCAATGCATCAACTCCTTCATTCTCATGTTCTTTCCACTATATCACCACGTTTCTTGTTGTAATTTTCCTGCAAAGATCATGCGTTCAAGTTAAAATTAGTCCTTGACAAAGAAATTGCAGATTTAAAGCAAATGAATTGGGAGAAAATCGAAAATTTTTCAGTCCTCTACGCTGAAGACTGTTTTAAAAACAATAGCGTTGACAGCACAAGTGCCCGTAGTATTAACCCTCGACCGACACGATCATGTGCCTAGATCCTGCACTGACTGAGGGTGGTTTATTTTTTGCAAAAATCCCCTTAAAAACTTGAAAAAATGGTTAAAATCAATAAAAATAGGCATGCAAACAAAGATTAGGGCCTCATCTCTTACCTGCAATAGATGGTTCGTCGATCGGTCTCTTGGATTTGTTGCAATCTGCTCCTGAAGATTTAGGGCACAAGTGGGTAAAAATTGCTCCAAATGAGGTAAAAAAAGGTAAATGGTAAAAGATGCTTTACTTTTTCACTTTTTGTAAACTTTTCATGACTTTTTAGGGTTTTAAAAACATTTTTCACCTATTTTTACCTTCGAAATGGATAATGTGTTTGCTTCTTATGCAGCGACAGGCGATGGTTTGCTGATGATGCAAAATTAAAGTGGTGTTTAAGCTCTTTTCTCGACTCGTAATAACCAAAATGAAAGGATCACCGAGTATTTTCCCTTTCTGACTTGTTAAAGAAAATAAAAACAGTGGGTCTGCTTTAAGCTCTTTTTCGACTTCTTAGAGCCTAGATTTACCTCAGGCTGAAAAGGTAGGATCCAGGGCCAACATCAAACCACGCTCAGCCTCATAGCTAGCCCTACAAGGACAGGAGAGGGCTCTCTTCGGGTCAATCTCAGCAAAAGATAATCGATGGGGCTTTAGATGACTGAACTAAAAACTAATTTTAGGCTAGGTATGAAGTGCAAGGATTTGATTTGATTTTTTGGGGGTTTTGTTGGAATCAAGGGAAAGGCAAATTAGGGTCCGAGGATGAAGGCCAGTTTTGCAGAGTTCTGATTGGGGCAAGAAAGGCAATCGTTTTGATGCTTTGATTTGTAAAGATGGATGTTTTATACTGGTTAGAAGCTGAAGAGGGCAAGAGGGTATCAAGAATCCTCTTCAAACTAAAGAAAACATTGAGAATTAAACAAAACTAAAAGGCAAAGCACAACAAGCTAATGAATTCTACCTTTGCCACTTATTTGTTTAAATTTAGAAGAAAAAGAGAAAGGAAATGGTACAGATAAATATCAGTCAACTTACAAATTACATAGAGAAGAACACCATCAAAACATAGAGCCACAAGGATCCCAAAAAGTGCTGCAAACCTGGTCTTTCCTTTGCCAAAAATGCAGAAAAATCAAATGTACAATGGAGTGCTAAGCAATCCCCAGTGTCCAACCATGAAAATGACTGAGAAATTACATGATATAGACAAGCCTAACTCCTTCCCATGCCTCTATGGGTCGAACTCATCATTCTAGGAGCTGTTTCAACCATATCTAAACAAGGAACTAAAAAATAGGCAATGAAACAACTTGCCTCTATATGAAAGGAAACTGATTCATTCACTATCTTTTCACTTTTTAGTGAATGAATCTACATGGATGAGTAACAATGTGCCAAAAATTACATCAAAGTCATGAATTTACATCAAAATAAATCAAGAGTTACATGAAAAAGTGGAACTAGTCAAAACTAGGCGAAATTATGGGTAGCTAAGTGAAAAAATAGGTCAAATTTCCCTATGAGTCGTGCCTGAAATCTGTATGCATAACACAACTTTTAGGCTGATTTTGAGGGCCTTCCCGAAGTCCAAATTGAGCTCATGATAGCTCATTGGAAATCCCTGCCTGTCTACTTTCCAACCCAAGTAGAATTTCTAGATTTGGTGTCCATTTTCCCCTCCAAAAATCCAATCTCCCAACACTGCTTCCTATTGTAACTTCTTGTTTTTTATCATTCTTAGTAGGGTTCTTTTGTGTCTTCCTTCCCCCTCCTTTTCCTTTTCCTCCTACTCTGGTGAAACCTGTCTGATCTTTCCCTTTGCTGGTGTTTAGGTATTCCTCCCTTTTATTAAGAGGACAATCCCTAGATAGGTGCCCATGCTCATGACATTTGTGACATATAAACGTGATATGCTCATAGTCAACTGTTTGAACCTATTCATCGTCATAGACTTCTAGAATGACCTCATCTGGAAGGGCTCCTGATAGGTCCATCTCCACACATATACGAGCATAGGAGGTATATTTCCTCGTAGAGTTGCCTCTGAAATCTTTAAGAAATGACCTAATTTATTGCCTATAGCTTTAAAGACTCTGGCATCCAATAATCTAAAGGTAAGGAGTAGAGTCTAATCCATACCGGTACCGAAGTGAAGGTTTCTCATTCCGGCACAAAGTTCATCGTCCAAGGCTGCATATAGAGACACGTAGTTGCAAATAAGTATGGTCCTCCTTCAGAAATCTTATATTTGTCCTCCATGTTCGTGAACACCACTATAAAAAAACCTTTGGATCCAATATGTATATTTAACTCCCCCCTTGGTTTCTAGTTTTATTTTATCCAAGTGTACAATGCTTTCTCTGACGGCCAGATTCCCATAAACTTGCATATAATGGCATAGTTTTCCATGTGATCCCTGTGCTCTTGTAAAGCTAGATCATTCAATAGAACCCGTGGTTTAGTTCTGGTCTTGGGTTTACAGGGCCCCATCTTGGCTCTGTTCTCTATTCCCTGACCTCTGTCTTCTGCTTTCTCCTCCTGTCAGTCTTCCTTGTGGGTCCCTTGTTCTGCATGGGTTTTGCTGCCTTCCGCCTTGTGAGTTTCATTTCTTTTTGTCTTGACCTCCAAGGATTGTGGAGGCTTGTTCTTATTCCCTGCTCTTCCTCTGTTTGAAACCACATTACTATAGGAAGGAGTGGAGCTCCCTCCTCCCTGTGCCTCCATGGTTGCCTTTTACCCTCTATTGCTCTCTTCATTGAACCCTAGAAACTCTGTTGTCGTTCTTCAAAAATCAATCAAAATGTTCACCAAAGTAGAACAATCATAATACAATTTGTAACAAGGCGGAAACGATATATATATGAGAGTATAGAGGCGAATATATATATATATTATCTATATATATATATATATATATATATTATATATATATATAAATATATATATATATATATATATATATATTATATTATATATATATATTATATATATATATTTTGTAATCGGCTAGTTCTACAATGAGCCACTACCCGAAACCCCGACAATGATATATATGTGCGGACTTGACGACAACATTATGCCAAAGTACGATTTTTTTTAAGCTGAAAATTGATCATGTAAGAGATTTGGGTATTTCGCAGTCTTCAAAAATATTTTCTTTGGCCCTCAGTGCCTTAACCAAATTTTGAAAAAGAAACTAGAACTTCTGGCAAGTTTTGGTCTCCTGGAAGATGAGATCAAGGATCTTCTTAGGAAGTACCGCCATCTACTCAAAGTTTCCATTGATAAGATGCAGAAAACCATGGACTTTTTGATATACACTGCAGGACTTTTGAAAAATTTCATGGTGACATATCCAACGATCTTCACTTACAACTTAGAGACTAGGATCAAGCCTCAACACTCAGTATTGAAATTTATAAGTGCAATGTAGATTCACAAGCCTATCCCAAGTCTGGAATGTAGGGCTACATTAGGTGAAAAAAAGTTATTGGACAAGTATATTAAAGATAGTCCTTACGGCACAAAGTTGTCAGAAATTTACAGTGGCAAGTCTGTTGATCTTAACGTTGTCCAAAGCCCTATTTTTTAAGAAGAAACATATTGGTTTATATGTTGTACTAGTGTATCTGTCTAAATATTGTGCTGCAATAATTTCATATACTTTTGTCAAAAATAAGCTCAGAAACTCGACATAAACAATGCAAAGTATAGCATAGTCTTCAAACAAATTACCCTAAAGATTATACAAAAGACAACTGTGGCATCTAAATAAAATATGCAAGTCTAAAACAAAAAATGAAAAACATGCTCAGAGTCAAGTAAATAGAGGATAACAACTTTCAGTATGAAACATAAAGATAACTTGGGCTGATCTGATTTAGTGTAAATGCATTATGGAACAAGTCTACAAGCCCTATTATACAAGTGTGGGAACTCAAAGAAATTGTTCCTAGTTCTTTTTCTGAGGTTGTAGTGGTCCTAATATAATTTAAAATGCTTAGACTATATGGAGTAAGGGATAAAAAATTAAGTCAGGATGAGCCCTTGCAGAGCTTTTTTTCACTAGTCTATAAACCACAAAGTATTTCCCTCTTGGAATACGTCAAAATACAGATCACATTTTTTAGCATTGGAAAAAGAAAGTCTTATCATTAGAGGACTTGTTTATGATTAAATTTACAAGCGTTATGTATTGTGTCCTCACAAGGAGAGATACAAAATTTTCTTGTTATTTGAAATGTAGCAAACTTATAGAAGTCAAGACATAAATGCTTTGAGTATATGTAGGAACTCTTAGAATCCTTATATTTTTACAGTGGCACTAGTTCTTTGTTTTATTGATCAACATTGTTTTTTTAAATAATGCAAATTAACATATTGCCTCCTAATTAATTGGTGGACACTAGTTGTTTGAATCTCATGTTAGTTAATCTCCTTTCTAGAGGCAAACAATCATGATGAAGGAACAAATAAAAATAGTTGTGTTAGGCTCCAACTTAGGTTCCTCAACCTGAAAAACCATGTCTTTTGCTTGACTTCAAGCCTCCACATTTTAATCATCATTGTTGCATAGGATGGTTATCATTCATTGCCAACTTATACTTACTATCAAATGGTCTTTATCCAAATGTGTATATTTGATGATCATCTCATGCATCTTGGTTTATTCGTCACTTAACGCATGTAACTCTATAATGATTACTTGCAATAGATTTTCTGTCACTGTATATTTGACTGGGAATTTTTTTTATATCCTAGTCTTTTTCCTCCTTATAGCCATGGATAAATTCACTATGCTTGTAATAGAAAACAAATATCTAGAACATAATCCCATCTCAAAATTATACTAATCAATTTCTTACTGTGAGTTGCTAAGGCTCTTGATTTTCCTATTCAATTATTTCCAAGAAGATTACCTTGTAAGAATCCTCTTCCCCAGTCAACATCTTCTCATTATTTGCCGAGTACAAGGGATATACTGCCTAACAAATAACCAACTAGTTTTATGGCTTGGTGCTCTTCTATACTATGCCAGAAGGTTGAACAAATCATGAGTAGGGGACATAAATATCGTGTTAAATCTAGACTTTATCTAACATCTATTCTTGTATTTCACCACTCTGGGCCACAACATCAATCCCCTGGAAACTATAGTCCCCAATAAGACATCCAAGAAATATATTGGAAGCTTACATCTATTAGTTGGCATATCATATTTTCATCTATTAGTTGGCATATCATCTTTTCACCAAGCTGGATCTTCGTTCAAGATATCATCAAATTAGAATGAAGACTGAAGATATTTCAAAAACAACATTGAGAACTCGTGAAGATCATTATAAATTTTTGATCATGCCTTTTGGCATTACTAATGCACCTTCCACATTTCAAGGTTTGATGAATTCCATTTTCAAACCCTTCCTTAGAAAATTTATGTTAGTATTTTTTGATGATATACTAAACTACAAGTCTTAGAAGGATCACGTTCAACATGTTGACAAGGTGATCAAACTATTGAAGGACAAAAAATTGTATGCCAAAACCTCCAAATGTTTCTTTTGGGTATAGGAGGTGGAATATTTGGGTAATATTGTATCTCACGAGGGTGTTAAGGTAGATCCTAATAAAATTAAAGCCATCAAGGAATGGAAAATTCCCACAACGCTAAATCATTTTCAAGGATTTCTCGAGTTGACAGGGTATTATTGCAAGTTTGTTAAGAATTATGGGAAAATTGTTGTATCTATAACAACATGACTGAATAAAGATGCAATTTTTTTTTACTCCAGAAGCAACTAAGTCCTTTGAACATATTAAAGAGGAAATGTGCCAAACTCTGGTTTTAGGTACTCCAGACTTCACAAAAACCTTTATGGTGGAATGTGATGCCTTAAGAAATGGAATTGATGTTGTTTTAATGCAAGAAGGAAGACCCATTTCTTTTAAAATTCATCCAATCAAGGGAAAGTATTTACATAAACCGATTTATGAGAAGGAAATGTTTGCAATGCTACATGCCCTTAAGCGATGGCGCCCTTACCTAATGGGAAGACACTTCATGGTAAAAATGGATCATGATAGTCTTAAATACTTTTTATAACCAAAATTATCTTTAAAAGAGAAACAAAAATGGATCACTAAGATGTCGGGTTATGACTTTGAAATAATCTACAAAAAAAGGATGCAAAATGTTGTTGCAGATGCACTCTCAATAAGGGATGAGGATGTATACACATTTCTCTATGCCAGTTCGATTATCTAACCTGAATGGATAACTGAAGCAGGGGAGGAATGAAAGAATGGCGAAGAGGTGTGAACACTCCCTCAAAAATTGTAACAAGACCCCAATACATCATATTCATTTGTCTGGAAAAATGATTCATTATGGTACAAATATCGCTTATATCTATGTAATAATTCTCAACTCAAACAAAATATTCTTTTGGAATTGCACACCTCTCCTTTAGGAGGGCACTTAGGATTTTTAAAAACATACCACGAGGTCAAGAAGGAATTTTTTTGGGATGACCTTAAATCTGATATTCAAAAGCTTGTGGCACAACGTTTGGTTTGCCAACAAAATAAAGTTGAAACAACTACGACCCCTTTTCTCTTACAACCTGTAGCCATTCCTATTCAGCATTAGGGGAGGTCTCAATGTATTTTATCACAGGTTTACCCAAGTCTAAAGGAAAGAGTGCCATCATGGTGGTAGTTCATAGACTTACCAAGTATGCACACTTTTGTGCATTATCCCATCCTTTTAAATCCAATACAGTTCCTATTGCATTTATGGAAACAATTCAGAAGCTGAATGGAAACCCAAAGATTATTGTAAGTGATAGAGATCCCATTTTCACCAGAAATTTTTTGACAGAGTTATTTTCTTCTCTTGATACTCAATTCATAGCTCATCTTATCATCCTCAATCTAACGAGAAAACTGAGATAGTGAACAAATTTTTGGAATGATATATTTGTTTCTTTGTATCTGATAAATAAATGCAATGGGTAAAGTGGTTACCTATGGCTGAATGGTGGTATAACACTTCCTTCCAAACTGCACCAAAATGACCCCATTTATGGAACTTTATGGATGTCATCCACGTTCATCACATCATCTTTAAGAGAAAATTATAAGGTCCAAGAAGTGGAAGATCACATTGAACATAAAAACAAGTTCTCCAACTCATAAAGGATAACTTCGCTCTAGCGCATAATTGAATGAAACTACAGGAAGATTAGCATCACAGTGAAATAAGTTTTGATGTAGGTGAGTAGGTATTTTTACGGCTAGAGACATACACACAAATTTCCCTCAAGAAAGCTAAGAAGGATAATAAATTATTACCCAAGTACTATGGTCCTTACAAGGTGTTGCAAAAGATTGGTACTATGGCTTACAAATTGGAGCTTCTTACATATTTCTGAATGCACCTAGTTTTCCATGTTTCATGCTTAAAGAAGGTTATCGATGACAAGCTTCCAGTTCAAATAATATTACCATAACTTGACAAGGAAGGATAAATCAGATTGGATCCTAAAGTATTCATAGAAACAAGAACCTGACATCTACGGAATCGATCAATTTCAGAGTATCATTAAGTGGAAGAACTTACCCACTAAAGATTCCACATGGGAGGATGATAATTTTATACAAAAGCATCCAGAACTACTCGAGTGTTGATGACAACAATTTTTTGAAGGAGAGGGTCATGTTAGGTCCCTATAATACTAATGTAGCCCCTTATTATTATTGTTAGTGTAGCCCCCTTATTGTTATTGTTGTGCTCTTACATTATTATTGTTATGTAGGTTCTGATTATATTATGACCCCTTAAAATCCTATGCATATAAAGGAGGTCTTGTCATTTGTATTATCCAAGAATTTCTCATTTATGTGATGTAAAGGAGATTGGCCCGTCGAAGAGACTATTTCTCAAGTCGTTGATTTATTTTTTCTTCTATTTTGTGAGTTGATTGCAAAACACTCCCGTGCAGGGATAAGATTTTAGAATGCAAACTTCTATGATTCATAATGTTCATCGAGAGACTCCTTCTTGTAAATCAAATTTCAATTATTTCTATCGATGTGTTTCAAACCACTAAGTGTGGTTCATCATCAGGATTAGGATGAATGCACTAATCCAACCATGCAATTATATACTGTAGAGATGCAAAAAAACTAGAGAGATTAATGTTGAAGGTGTTTTCGTTCTTTATTTTTGAAGTTGAGGGAGTAAACACATTGGACAACATCAAAACAACTTTGGAAGTTGGGATCTAGCCCTGCCAACATCAGAGAGGGATCTCTCTGTTTGATTTAGCTTTGTTCTATAGATAAATTTTAGGCTAGCTATGATTGTACTTGTTTGTTTTGTTTGAAAGATTCAGTTGATTTGAGTATTATAATTCCATTGGGATATGGATTCTACAAACTAAACTGGAGTTTTTCATAAACTTTTAGAGGAGTTCTCACAGGGCAAGCTAGGTTGTAGTAAATGGATCTTGTAGTAAATGGATCTTTGAATTTAAATGGATGGTGGAAAAGCATAAGTGTAAGGTTCAGTAGAGACCAAAGAGAAATTAAGAATTCTTTGATTTGAATTCAATGGAAAACATTAAAATTAACAACATCCAAAATAGGGATATCTAGATAACAAATGATATTTATCACAGTTTCTTTTGATTAATTCAAATATTTATAATAATAGTGGAACAAAATAACAATGTTTAAACAAATAGACAGAAGAAACACATCACCATTTAACACACCACATGAATCTTTTGAAATTTCCCTGTATTATTGATGCTCTAGTAATTCAAAATTACAATATGCAACAAAAATTACATTCGGAAATCAACCAATAATACTTCAAACAATGAAATATTTATAATAAAAATGGAAATAATGCTTTATAAAATTGTTGTCAAACCAACAATGTATAATTAGGCTATTTACAAACTAATATCATCTAACATTGGCAAAAGAATAGGCCACGTAGGATGTTGAGGGGAATGGTGGCCCTGTTTGGATGGTTTCTGTTGCTGAGTCATGCCAAAACAAAATGCGATGCTGAATTGACTCTTGTGCTGTTTTATATGCTCACAAAATCGTTTTACTACTCCAATGTATTCCTTAATCCAGTAAATCAAGTAACTCTTCCCATCTCTTTTTCAGATGGAACTATTAACTTTGTCACCCTGCGGTAGATTTCATCTACCTCTATATATTTATCAAAAGTTGGTTTCACGGTAAAAAAACCTCATTTTGTATATGGAAGTCATTTGACAAGGTCTCCAAGAATGCCTTTGTTGTCATACTCCCTTTGATTCCACTGAATTTAATGTTTCTTTTGGCTACCTCTTTCATCTTTAGGATATAGCCTTCTTGAGTAATCAACTTGTCATTTATGATATAGCTACTAGGCATTACCTTTTGCATTAGGGCTTCAATCCTATTTGTAAATCTGTTCACCTGCAGCTCCAAGGTTTCACACCTTTCCTCCAAATGGTCAATGAGGTTTGTCTTTGTCAAGACTTCCTTCACTTCCAGAATGGTCGCAGTTCTATCACTTACTCCCACTTCCTCCAACTCATACCTAGACTTTGAGTTTAAGAACCTGATAATATTAGAAGCTTTTTTTGGCATTTCTCCCAGCCTTTCCCTTCCTTGCACAATAGTTTCAATGGACTTCTCTATTACCTCTTTCTGCTCAAATATGATTTGGATAGAAGGCCAAATCTCATTCATTGAGTCTAATATGTTCATCCAAATTATTTCCTTGGCTTGGGCCAAGGTCTGGCCAATTGAACTGTCTCTCTCTACCTAGCACAACTTTTCCAACAGTCTCTTGGATTTATCCAATTCAACAGTCCGAGCAGCCTCAAATTTGGCTTTTTGGACTTCTAAAGCTTTGAGTTGGCCCTGCAAAGTCTCAATTTCCTTTGACTGTAATGACATATTTTTGAAGTATCTGTGTGAACTTTTCAACACTGGGAGTCTAAGTTGAAGTAGTAGGTGCAGTGGTTGCTCCTGTTGGCGGCAGTTGAGGTAGAGGTACAAAATCCAAGGGAACACTATCCATATTAAAACTGTATTCCTTCTCCTTTATCAGTTTTGATCCCAACTTTGATTCCATCTGTCTAATCTATATACTTTGGTCTATAATTAATTTCATCATATATGCTTTTTGAGCTTCACCTTATTGAATGTCCTTGGTCATTGGATCTTTTGTAGCTTGTAGTTTGATTTGTTTCCTCAATGCTATAATTTCCAAGTTCTTCTTCCTAATAATCTCCTCAGCAGCATTAACATCTTGAGGGTCATACCCTATCTTGATCACCAAGTCTTCCAAAGACTTGATTCTGTTATCTTTGGCCAATAAGGAGACTTTCTCCATCTTCAACTGTGACTGTACATTTGCAAAAGAAACCCGCAATTTGGATAAGGACATGGCAAAAGAAACCTGCAAGGTGGTGCTCTTGTAGTCAGCCACTGATTTTGCCTTGTTGAATCTGGGCCTCAAGAAAGTCCATTTGTATTTTACCATGCTCAGTATCAAATACTGACAACAATCTACTTTGGGAGCTAGAAGTCTACTTCTAGAATTGGTTGTAAGTGTTATTCTTTGAGATTTCGTTCCTGAGCTTTATTTCTCTATACCTGTCAAAAATTGTCCTTTCTTTATCTATTTGGACAGATTGTGATATCAACTCAGTCTCCTTATAACCTTGTGAAGATGAAGGTTTGGAAGGAGATGTAGTGAACTTGGTAGTTGTGGGCAGTGAATCTATGATGATGATAGTTGCCTGCTCTTCAATCTCTTTGTCTACTTTTGGTTTGTGAGTTACCTTGGGTATCTTTCTATAATTGATTCTGAATTCTTTGGCTTCACTTCGAGTAGTAGATGATGATCCTTCCTCCCTCTGCCTTTTTCTTGATTTCTCCTGAGGAACAGGAGTCTGCAAACTGGAAGTAGAAACAAGTTTCTCTTCAGCTTCTTGTAGGGTATTATTTCCCACTCTAATTGATTTTCATATTGCTCTATGTTTTTCCTAGAAGTGTGTATGTAGGGAGTGTTCTTGTTCTCTACTCTGAGCTTCGAGATGATGCCACAAGTGTCATAATACCATGTGAAGCTCAAGCTAAACTTCCTCTCCTTCAATATTTTATCTTCCTCCTCACCTGCTATCCTTGTGTGGCACACAAATGGGCCTACCTGTGTCTTTATCCTGAGTTATGCTTTATTATTGGGCACTACAAAGTGGATATCATCTCAATTCAACATCTGCCTAATATACTCCAGTGCAAAGATCTTCATTGTGAGGTACTTGGGGAGTTTATAGGGGGCTAATTCACATCCATAGATTCTAATATCTTTGTAGTTTTGGTACATGTACCAATCTCTAGTCTTTGCTTGGTTTGATAAGTGTAAAATTCTTTTGATCCCCTCACTGATTCTGCGTTGTACTACACTATTGTGAACGTTCATATATGGATGAAGAAAGTCTTCAATGAATTGTTTGTATGTGAATTCATGTTGATATTTCATGACTAGTGAGGTCCAAAAGATCACCGGTTGCTGGTCCCCTGCATCATCCAATTTCTGCAATGCAAAATTAAACCTTTCTGATTGATAGTAGATGAACATGTAAATCAAAACAGAGGTGTAACTGAACACCTGCTTTGTAGGAAACTTAATAAATTGCTCATTGATATTGTCAGCCAAGAATTGACTCAAATTGAAAATCATAGAGGGCTTGTTGTCTGTGGAAAATGTGGAGAGGAATCCTACGATGGGCTCATCTACCCACTGATTAGAATGATAGCCTAGGATGTAAGAAATGATTGAAATAATATGTTTGGACTCATCAGGTAAAATGGAAGAAGGATATGGAGGATTCTTCTTGAGGAATTGGGCATTCTCTGGAAAGAAAATCTCAATTTTCTAGCTCTAGTGGCAAAGTATGTCTTCTGATAAAGTTGGCTGAGGGCTTCTAGGGAGAAAGGGGCCAACATCATTTGGTCAATGGATTTGGCTATAATGGTGAAAAAAATGTTAGGTGTAGGGGAAATTATGGCTCTCTAGGTGGGGAAATAGCATGCTTGACATATTCTGGTGAATTCTAGGGCTTGGAATGTCAAGGGAAAAGTATAATGGGGGAGGTTTGACTCCCATAGTCCTATTTCACCAGTCTTATCTGTGTGTTTATCCTCTAACCAACAATATAACTCTAGGAAATAATAGCCACACAGAGTTTCACTTATCCTATAATCTTTGTATGCTAATGATATATGATCTAAGTATATAGAAGGTGGAATTAAAGGGTTAATGGCCTTGTCCTGGGCCTTAGTTTTAGGAGGCATGATTGTAGAAGTTTTCTGAATAATACAAATATGCAGCAGAGGCTTACCAGTCTCAGAAACGATAATATTCTGTCAGGCAAAAATGAAAAAGGAAGGTTAGTGAATGTCGGAGTCCTCATGGCAAAGAAGCTCTAACAATGATCACTGCAGGAAATTATGAATAGAATAAAATAATGAAAGATTGAGAATGGTGGGCTTTGAATTTTTTTAAACATCGAGGCAAAGTCTAGTTGGAAATGGCATGGGACCATTACTGAATGGTTTCTTGGGAAAACGAAATAAACGTTGAATGAGTATTCAGCTGGGAAAGCGTTTAATTGGCCCAATGGTTTAGACAGGTGGAGGGCAGAGAGTGGTGGAGGAAGAGTTGTGGGGGTGCGGCAGGAATGGATAAGAAAAGCAGTTTTCAAGTGGGGTATGAGGTGGTAAGTGGCATCAGTGGGGGGGGGGGGGGGGTGGAGGGGTCGAGAAATCACCATGACACACCATGTAGGGGGTAGGGCCCGGCGGGAGAAACCACCTTTCAGACCCTCCCCAGGTGGTAAAGGGAGAATGCAAAGGGGTTGGGTGGAAATAACAAGGGTCGTGGATGGAGCGAGGGATTAGATCCTGAGGTGCTGAATGCGACTAAGTGTTAATCGCAAACGACAAAAAATATTTGTCCACTTACGCTTTTTAATATTTTCTATCCTAACTTAGGATAAGGACAGGTAATGAAAGTGTGAAATATTTTGTCCACGGTGCGCACTTTGAGTTTTCAAACTTAGGGTAAGGCAAATATAATGAAAGATTTTGAAATACATTATTGATAGCATGCACATTTGCCTCTTTTGTTATATTCTCAGACTTAGGATAAAATTTTCATAGGAAAATATTTACCCAATCACCTAATCTACCTACCCTTAGCTAGACTAACATTTTTATTTCTGTCCCGAGGGTGCACTTAAAATATCAAACCCATTTTTATTTTCTTTTATGCAGAATGAAAAAATTTCTAACCTATCCCTTATTTCTTCTATTGACCCAGATTAAGCAGTTGGATCAATGTCATTTTGTACCTAACTAATGATTTACCCAGATTAAATTGTTCGATAATCCTTATTCTCTATCTAATTCAAAGAAATTTAAAGAAGTCTAATTATGATTAAACAATATGATTAAACTAAAACTAGTGATTGTGGCATTTTGAACAAGTTGCACACAACTTTATTTTATAGAAATGAAGCAAAAACTATGTATGAGTAGTGGCATTTAGACTTGCAATACTTTCAATATTGTTTTCTTTTTATTTTCTTTGTTTTGGTGGGGTTTAATCTTTCTTCTTCTTTTTTTCAATATTTTTGTTTTTCTCTTTATTTTTCTTCTTTACACACTCTTTTCATTTTTTATTCTATTTTTTTATATTAGGAAATCAATGGCAGATTGACAAGTATTTACAAAATAGGATTCATGAGATACATCACTCAGTTACCTTGAGATCCTATAAATTATAGGACCCTAACAGTGGCTCCAACTAGGGATGGCACTCTCCTTGTGAGGTGCTAAGAAAATGTGATCAATAGCCTTGAGTTTTTATTTCAACAATCTCCACCTCTGATTTCTTTGTTGCAGTATTTATGGTAACTCATCAATAGAATCTCAAGGACTTCTTTGCAGGTTTCAACTTCTGTTAATAATCCACCCAATACAAACAATAAGGACAATGATATTTACAATGAGAAATGCCAAAACATCTATTGATCAGAAAAATAGTGTTTGAGCATCCTACCATTGACAGGTCCACCCGATAATTGTGTCCCGTCCAAATTTCTGATAAAAAATGCATTATTCATTGTGAAAGCATAAATGACATAAGATCCCATCCATAAGTTGTCAAATTTTCCATGCTCCCCTTTACCCTCTCTTCTTGAATCCCACTTTAAAACTTTATCACCAATGGTGAAATCATCAGCCTTTGTCCTTCTATCAAAAACCTTCTTAAGATTCTCATGAATGACTTGAGCCTTGTTATAAACTTCTTCCCTAGATTGTTGCAACTTGATTGTTTGATCAATCCTCCTTTGAATGTCATTTGGCTCAGTTTGTATTTCTTGAATTAATTTCATGACTAGAACTCCCAAAGATGATGGAAAAACAACATCCATTCCATAAACCAATTGGTATGGAGACATGCCAATTGATTTCTTTGTACTGAACCTATAAACCCAAAGTGCATTTATGATTTTGTTATGCCATGAATTTTTGTTGTTTGTTAACAATTTCTTGATAATATTTACCAGACTTTTGTATGAATATTCAGCTAGCCCATTACCCCGTGGGTAATAAGCAGTTGAATGCCCCAAAGTAATATGGTATTTAGTGTAGAAATATATAATTTTCTTATACCAAAAGGATGGAACATTGTTTGGACAGGATATTGGTTTCTAAGAACTTGATGATCACAACAGCTATGGCTAGTCTAGAAGGAGTGGCCTCAATCCATTTGGTGAAGTAGTCAATAGCAGTAAGGATCCATTTGTGTTGAGAAGAGGATGGAGGATGAATTTCTCCAATGAAATCCAATCCCCACTATTGGAAAGGGCTTTCAATAGATATGGGCTTCAAAGGTAAAGGCAAAAGTATCCTTTTCCCCTCAAAGATTTGACACTTGTGGAAAGAGGTTACCTTCTTATGAACATATGGAAAAAGTGTAGGCCAGTAAAAGCCAACTCTAAGGATCTTATTTGCAGTGGTTTTCCAATATAGATGGCCACCACAACCACCTTCATGGAATTCTTGCATTGTTCTTTATGCATCATCACTCAATAGACACTTTAGTAGAAGACCACCAAAATATTTCCAATATAAACCATTTTCTAAGATGAAAAATTTAACTTCTTTTAAATTTAGAAACACAGCCTTTGTTTTTGTTAGACTAGGAAGAACATCTAAATTAAATAAAACACAAATAAGGTCTACACACCATGGTGAGGTCATGAAAGCCTCATCAAGTTTTGGAGTCATCTGTTCTTCTTGATCATCCAATTCAGCTACAAAGTTGATATCCAACGCATTGAAATTATATTCAACCATTAATTTGGCTAATATTTGTCCTTTAATGAGATTTTTTGGCTTTATTTCCATGTCACATTCTAGAATGATGGCAATCCATTTGCCTTTTTTTCCATCTGGTCCATTCTGTGTCGGGATGTC
Source organism: Pinus taeda (assembly GCA_000404065.3). NCBI lineage: Eukaryota > Viridiplantae > Streptophyta > Pinopsida > Pinales > Pinaceae > Pinus > Pinus taeda. Next base: position 5,524 of record APFE030757795.1, on the reverse strand, counting down.
TTTATATACAACATTAGGTACATAAGAAATTATTTGAGAATGAAGGATATATACTCTGAAATATTTAATTGCTTTTATCAGTGCAAAATCCTATTTTTCCTTTATGTTGTACTTGAGTGTAGCATCCCTTAAATCCTTGCTGAAGAAAGCAATAGGTTGTTGATATCCATCAACATTTTTCTACAAAAGGACAGCTACAACAGTATGTTCAAAAGAGAACGATTTTTTTTATAAAATCTTTAGTAAAATATGGGCTAATAAGGACTGGTACCATGGTTAATGCCTATTTAACCTGGTCAAATGATTGCCTAGCTTAAAGGTTCCATCTGATTTCAGAATCTCGTTTTAGCATGTTTGTAATATTTCTGAGAAGTTCTACAAGGTTAGGGTAAATCTCCTTAGGAAGTTTATTCTTCCAATGAATGATTGAAGTTCTTTAATATTTCTTGGATGATTATTTTTAGAATAACTTCAATCATTTTAGGATCAATTATGATACCTTCCTTAGATATAATGCGACGAAGAAGTTTTCCTTCTTCAAGGCCAAACACTATTTTCTTAGGATTTAATGAGATCCCAAACTTTCTACACTTTTCAAAAAATCTTCTTAAGTGCATGAGATTCTCTTCATCAGATTTAGAATATATAGTTATGTCATCTAGATAGATCACAATAAACTTGCCAATTTACTCAGCATAAGCAATATACATTACTCTCTGAAAAGTGGATCCAACATTCATTAATCCAAAAGTAATCTTCACATACATGAAGGTACCCCATGCAGTGGTAAAGGTCGTTTTGTCCTGATCCTCTGGATGAACTAAAACCTTATTATAACTTAAGAATCCATCTAACAAGGAAATCCTAGAAGATCCAACTACCTTTTGCAGAATACGATCCATTTTAGGTAAGGGATAGTTGTCTTTTAGGGAAACTTTGTTTAGGTTTATGAAATCTATACACAACCTGATTTAGCTTGTTTTCTTCCTAGTTGGCACAATGTTGGAAACCCACTTAGAGTACCTAAGAGGAACTATGATTTTGGAATCATACATTCTTTTAATTTCTTTCTCAATTAAAGGCTTCAAAACCAAATTTATTCTCTGAAGATTTTGTTTAAAGGGTTCCTGATCTTCCTTAATTAAATTTTGTGTTGTATAATTTCAGTGTCATATGTTTTAAGATCTTCATAGATCCAAACAAAAACATCACTAAATACCTTGAATAAAGAAATATACTTTTGTTTTTCAGCTGCTGGGATTGATTTAAACAGTTTTATGATTTTTTGGTCTTTTTTAGTACCTAAATTACAATCTTCAACAGTTGTTCCTGAGGGATCAATCTTAAGCTTTTTAGCCACATCGTTGACATCAAATAATTCTTCTAGTGGAGCTACACCCCTAGGAAAAATATTATCTTTGAGCTGGAGTGTTTCAAATTCTTCTTTTTTTGGGTCTATTTCAAGCAATTCTTGTTTATTTACAACTTTATCTAAGGGAGTATTTACATCTAAATTATCTAGTTGCATTTCGGGATCAGAATGTTCAACAATTTGACTATCTACTTAAGCTTCCAAATAAATACTGTCATCTTGAATTTCATCTTTGGATTGCAGAAAAATTTCAATCTATTTATCATTTCCAAACACCTGCCAATATCTCATGTTATCAGGTAAAGCTGGTTAATGTTTTACCTCCGATACATATTCTTGATTAGGATAAGGCATTTTGCAAGAACTGGTTGAAAAATCCAGATTGTTTGGAATGATGTTTTGTTTTTTGGGAATTACAGAAAGGTCATATTCAAGGAAACTTTCTAGGAATTCGAGCACAACATTTCTGTATGCCCTCATCCTAGGATGTTTGGCTGAATATTCCCCTTTAATTTGTTTAATAATTAGTTCAACATCTCCTTGTATAGAGATTATTTTTTCTCCTAACTATTTTAACAACTGCAATCCTAGAATAAGGGCTTCATACTCTGCTATGTTATTAGTGCATTGAAAATTAAGTTGGTATGAATGACCCTCAGCATGATTATTTCCTGTATTAACCACCCAAATTCTTACTCCAACACCATCTTTGTTGCAAGAGCCATCAAAACTCATGTTCCAAAGAGGTTTAGGAGGAGTTTTCAATTATGTTATTTGTGTTTGGGTTGGGTCTGATTTAGAAATTTCCGTTTCAGCATTGAGTACTTGATTGTTGATATCCCAATCATTGTAAAGAATAAACGAATCTAGGTCTGAATGAACATAATAAATTGGATAAGTTTGAGGTTTGTCTTGAGTACTCACCATAAATTTCATTAAGGTCTCCCTATACAGTCTACTTGGCGCCTCACAGGGAGAGTGCCATCCCCAACTAGAGCTACTATTAGGGTCTTATAATTTAGAGCATCTCAAGGTAATTGAGTGATGTATCTTAGGAATCCTATTTTTTAAATACTTGTCAATCTACCAATGATTTCCAAATAAAAAAATAGAATAAAAAATGAAAAGACGGTATAAAGAAGAAAAATAAAGAGAAAAACAAAAATATTGAAAAAATAAGAAAGATTCAACCCCACCAAAAGAAAGAAAATAAAAAAAGAATAATACTGAAAGTGTTGCAAGTCTAAATGCCACTACTCATACATAGTTTTTGCTTCATCTATATAAAATAAAGTTGTGTGCAACTTGTTCAAAATGCGACAATCACTAGTTTTAGTTTAATCATACTATTTAATCATGATTAGATTGTTGGGTGTGGAGCCTGATTATCTTCTTTATTTATAGGTATCACTACAATGGACCCCAGTTCATAATATTTGCGCTACAAGGGGGGTCCTAGGGGGGGGGCTGCGATCTTTGGGAGCCCTCCCCAGCGAGGGATTGGGGGCAGCACCCCCGAAGCTAAAGATAGATGTAAAATTGCCTTGTAAAATGTTGTAATTTCATAGTCAATATGGTTCTTTCAGTAGGTGGAGATCTGATGGTAGAAGTTATGTTTAATTTAGGGTTTTTTCCCTAGAAGGCAACCCCTCACTATATATGAGGGAATTGTATTGCAACTAAGTATATATTTATTCTAAGTGAGAAAGAGAGAAGATATTGTGTGAGAGAGAAGAGGAAATTACAACAGAACTGTTGTAGGTTGTATCTCTTCATTTTGCTAGATAATATAAAAGGAATGATTGGTTGTTTCTTCGTGGATGTAGCCCAAATTGGGTGAACCACGTATATTTGTGTATCTCTTGTTTTATGTGTTTTCTGTTTTATATTTCTGAAATATATTCAGTGTGTTACATTGTTGTGTAATATGTAATTTTATAACAACTGATATCAGAGCCGAAGGTCTATTTGGCTAATAAACTCACAGGAGAGAAGGCTTCCTGGTTCGAATGGGAGCAATGGTAGAAGATGGTAGGTTTAGGGTAAAAAAAATTAACGAACAAAACTACCAGCTATGGAAGATGCAAATGGAAGATTATTTGTACTAGAAAGATCTGTACCAACCATTGAGCGGAAATACAAAGAATTCGATGAGTATGATAGACGCAGGATGGGATATTCTCAACATAAAGACACTTGGAATAATACAAATGTGCCTAGCAGCATCAATAGCCTTTAATATTTCAAAGGAAACAACAAAATAGGGTTTAATGAAGGCATTGGCCAAACTATATGAAAAACCCTCGGCTTCAAATAAGGTATTTCTTATGAAGCATTTATTTAATATGAAGATGTCAGAAGGTGGATCTGTTGCTGATCATTTAAATGAATTTAATACAGTTACCAGTCAGTTAAGTTCTATAGGGCTAACTTTTGATAATGAAGTTAGGGCTCTTCTATTTCTATGCTCATTACCAAAGAGTTGGAATGGTTTAGTTGTGGCCATTAGTAACTCTGTCTCTAGATCTAGTACTTTAAAGTTTGATGATATTGTTGGTGCAATCCTTAACGAGGAAATGCGACGTAAAAGCTCTGGTTAGTCATAAGGTAATGCTTTGACTGCAGAGACTAGGGGAAGAAAAATGGAAAGAGGAAAGAGCCCAGGATATCGTAGTAAGTTAAGGAAAGGTAGTTCCAAGTCCGTATCGGGGATAGTGTGCTGGAAATGAGGGAAGAAAGGACACCTGAAGAAAGACTGCAAGTCTCGGAAGGGAAAAGAAGGAGACGTGCAACAAGAAAACAATCATGAAGCAAATGTGATAGGTAATGTGTTTCAATATGCTTTGTTTCTTTCATTAGAAAATATTATTGGTGCCTAGGTGGTAGATTCTGGGGCCTCATTCCATGCCACACCTGATAGGAAACATTTTCATGATTATATTCAAAGAGATTTTGGACAGGTTTGATTGGGTGATGATAAACCCTGTGAAATCATTGGAATGGATACAGTGTTCATAAAACAACAAAATGGAAATCAATGGCTATTGAAGGAGGTAAGGCATGTTCCAGAGCTGAAGAAAAATCTAATTTCAACGAGGCAGTTGGGAGGTAAAGACTGTGTGACTACTTTTACTAATAAAACCTAGCAGGTCACTAAAGGATCCCTGGTAATAGCAAAACGAGAAAAGGTTGGTACATTGTATTTATGCAATGGTATTTATAATTTTGTTAATTCTTTAACCTCTACAGGAGAAGATATGGCATTGTGGCATCATAGGCTTGGGCACATGAGTGAGAAGGGGATGCAGATTCTTCACTCAAGAACTTTGTTGCTAGGTTTGAAGCATGTTGATTTAAAATTTTGTGAGAATTGTGTTTATGGAAAACATAAGAGAGTCAGATTCCTCGGAGTTGGTAAAGAAAAGAAGAGAAAAAAATTAGAGATTGTGCATATAGATGTATGGGGACCTGCTCAGGTATCATCTCTAAGTGGCTTGTTATTATGTTACTTTTATTGATGATGCAACCAGAAAAACTTGGATTTATTGTATTCGAAATAAATCTGATGTATTTGATACTTTCAATAAATGGAAAGCTTTGGTTAAAAATGAGATAGGAAAAAGGTTTAATTGTCTCAAATCAGAGAATGGAGATGAGTATTGCAGCAAAGAGTTTGATAGGTATTGTTCAGAGAATGGAATTCGCAGAGGGAATACAGTTCCAGAAACACCACAAGAAAATGGTGTGTTAGAAAGTATGAATAGGAAAATCATGCAATGTGCAAGGTGCATGAGATTGCACACAGGATTGTCTTTACAATTTTGGGCAGATGTTGTAGATGCTTTTATTTATCTAATTAATATAGGGCCTTCAAGTTCCTTGGATGGTGGTATTCTAGAGGAGGGATGGACAGGTAAAAAGGTAAACTACTCATTTTAAAGACTTTTGGTTGTGAAGCCTTTGTCCACATTAATAAAGAAAGTAGAACAAAGCTTGAGGCAAAATCAAAGAAATGTACCTTTATTGGATATGGTGTGTTACGCAGTAATTTGTCACCATCGGCCACAGTCCTTGTCGCGCCCCCACTGTCACACATTGGAGGACACATTTACGGACCGGTGACCAGTGACATAACTTGAAAACACTTGCATT
>APFE030757793.1:9833-62696 GCA_000404065.3 Pinus taeda | reverse complement strand
AGATATTAAAATAATTAATATTTTTAATGGAGTTCCTAATTCTAAACTTAGGAAAAATAAAATATTAATGGGTATTAATATAAAACTAGGTTAGAAGGTTCCAAAAATCATGGATCAAGCCAAATCTAATCTTAGTCATTGATTAGATTTTTAATCTCGGTCGTTGAAGGAACAATGAGAAAAGTATAAGAGGAGGCTTTAGGGTCAGTTGGAAGACACATCAGAGAGATCATTCATTCGTTTTGCTAGAGTGGGTTTGCTAAGCAAAGTCGAATTAGTGATCAGTAGCGAGGGGCAGTGAGTATTGAGCAGACAGGCAAACACAGTGCCAAGAGACTAGCGCAGAAGAAGAGAGTGAGAGGCAACAGCTAGAGCAGGCTACGCAGAACCCAACAAAGACAGCAGAGGCCAGAGGGACTCCGTCATCCACACAGAGAGAAGTTGGAGTGACGCAAAGGGTCCTAGAGGCTGCGTAGTGCCTCAGAGGGCTGACCCAAAGGGGTTTGGGGCTGATGCAGAGGCCCGAAGGGCCAGCGCAGAGCATCAGAATCACTAGAGAGGGTTTCATGCGACAGGTTTTGTGAATACCTATTTTTGAATAGAGAGGTATTGCTGCCAGTTATTTTTCTTTGTCGGGTGAGCCAGTTTGGCACCCAGTTGTACTCAAGGAAACACTGCATAATAATAAACCCTCAGAATAGTTGCATCAGTTTTCCCACATTGGGTTTTTCCGGAAACATTTGTATAAAAATAATGGTGTCACTTGTATGTTTGTTTTCTTTCAATTGATGATCTGTAGATGTTGAGACTGTATTTTGTTTATTTCATTATTTATATGTTTTAAATAACTTGTTCAAATTTAACAAGTAGAAGAAATAAACCAGAAGAATACAGATTAAATTTCTAACGGATAGACTTAGAAATGTAAATAGATTATACATCAAAGAATAATTTTAAGGTAAACTATTTATTTTTATGCATTTTCCATCTTTTGAATTAGTAATTTTGATTATAAATTACTAGCTAGTCGCTACAAGAATCTTTAATTATGTAGCAACTATATATTTGTAGTTGAAACCAGGATAGATCCATCGTTCCATATGGTTGTAGTGATTTGGAGAATGAAACATGATTTAGAGGAGGTTGCAAGTGGGTTGAGGAGATACATTTGTTCATTAGCCAGCTCATACATGCAAGTAGAAAAGTGTCAGAGGATGGTCAACTACCAAGACAATGGATATTGGACCTGAGGATATACATTTGTTCTTTAGCTAGCTCATACATGCAAGTAGAAAAGTGCCAGAGGATGGTCAACTACCGAGACAATGGATATTGATAACAAGTGGGACCTAAGTTCGTGGAAGCATATCAATAGTGGTAAGAGTGGGTTCAACAGAGGATCACAATGAGGAATTGATCCACATATTTATGGGACCGACTATCAAGGAATTAATGGAAAAGCAATTACCAGAAATCGTCTTTCTCCACGATGCTTTGTTTAGTAGTTTTCCTCGATCTATAGTCCATAGATGTAATGATATTATAAATCACGTAGTTGCTATATAAAGAGGCTTAGAAACTATGTAAAGCAATCGTGTGTGTATGGACTAATTATCAAAGAACTTAATTCAATATTTTGTATTGTATCTCTTTGAATTAATATAAAATAGTGGTATGTGTTTTTCATATGTTTTTAATCTGAAATTGGAGTATGATGAGTTAGCTTAGTCCTGTAGCATTTTCATAATGAAGACTTGAAGTTGTCGGTTATAATTTTTGTTTTGATTTCAATTTTGATTGTGTTGTTTGAATTCATAGTTACCATTCATTCAACTTCATGTTATGCAGAGTAGTAATTTTCATATGGTTTTATGTTTGTAACATGGGCAATAGGAAAACTAAAACTTGATTTATAATTTGGAAAATTACGTCATTATAATTGCAAAAGTCATCATTCATATGCGTGGGAGAGAATTGTAATCATTCTACGTGCACGCCTACTTGGTTGCCACTGTATGCTCACTGAGATGAGTAACAATTGACCCTATCCAACTTTGATTTTTGCCTTCATAACTTTGACCATCAATAACATTTCATCCAGGAGGCCTTTTTCAGACTTCAATATACCATTGGAAAGCTCTTTTCGAGATCTATCCATCTGAGAAGTTTCTAAGAGCTATTAAGGTGATCTTCTGAATTGGAATTGGTCATTCTTCTTGCAACGACATGTGCCTTTTCAATCATCTTCTTTGCCTTTTCCAGGCCTGTCAATCTACCTTGGCCACTATCAATGATCTTGACCACTCAATGAGAACTCTTTTGACATCATCTAATGACATCACCTTTTTCAATACTTGTCTGACATCCCCCCAATGCCAACAACATCTTTGACATCAATGACAACATATTCTAACACCTTCTTTACAAGTATTTTTGCACACAATAAAATATTATATGGGTCAGCGATCTTCAATATAGGTGCATTGGTTAACAACCCCTTTAAATGTTAAAAGGCCTCTTCATGTTTTTCAAACTAGTCAAATTTTGTACCTTTCCCTTGCAAAGAGATCATAGGATGGGCTATCCTAGAGAACCCTTCAATAAATATCATGTTATAGCATGCTAAGACCATGAAAGGCCTTATTCTTGTCACATTCTTGGGTGTTTGTCACTTTTCAAATGCTTTAATATTTGTTGGGTCTACTTCTATCCCCTCTTCTGAAATAATAATACCCAAATAATGAATCTTTCTATGATAAATGAGCACTTAGCTTAGCATATAATTGATGCTCTGCAAGTACTTGTACCACCATCTTTAAATGTTGCTCATGCTCTTTCTCAGTTTTGGAATATAGGAGGATATCATCCAAAAACACAATAACAAACTTATCTAAATAATTTCTGAAGATGTCATTCATGAGACACATAAAAGCACCTAGTGCATTAAATAACCTGAATGGCACCACTATGAACTCATAATTCCCATATTGAATTTGAAACAATGTCTTACTAGTGTCCTCTTCCTTAATCCTTACCTTATGATACACTAACCTTAAATCAATTTTAGAAAATACTTTAGCTCCAACGAGTTGGTCAAACAAATCATTTATTCTAGGAAATGGGTACTTATTCTTCACTGTGACCTTATTTAGTTTACGAAATTCAATGCACAATGTTAGTGTACCATCCTTTTTTTTAACAAATAACACTCGGGCATGCCACAGTGATACACCTTGGGCATATGTAACATTTCCTTAAGATATCTTTTAGCTGCATTTTTAATTCCTTCAATTCTGGTGTGCTCATCCAGTGTGGTGTCTTGCACACCAATGTAGCCCCAAGTACCAAGTCTATCGAGAAGTTAATGTCTCTTTTAGGCAGTAAATCTAGAATTATTGAAAACACATCCTAAATTTCTTTAAGCATTGGATGGTCCTCCATACTTGGTGCATAATCGTCAACCATCTACACAATGTGGGATGCATAAATTTGGTGCTCTTTTCTGAAACTATTTTTTAGCGGCATAGATGATATTTCCCTTACAAAAATCAACCTTGGTATACCATGTACTTCAACCTTGGTATACCCTGCACTTGCCTTTGTTTCCCTTCTTCATCTATGAAAGTAAATGTTTTTTTGTAATAGTATAGTATTGCATGATGCTTTTCCATCCAATCCATGCCAATTAGACAATCATATGATCTTAAGGATATTATGTTCAAAGCTGCATTTGTTTTTAGTGCATTCATATTGATGGGCCATTCTTTCACCAATTCAATTCTTCTTCTTTTAGCTCCAATAGCTAACTAAACTAACCAAATCTTACTATGCTTAGTTTTCTTCAATTTAAACTTTTCATCCAACTTGGTATCAAGATCGTTAGTTTTTGGTAGCAGCGGATAGGTGTTTTAGTCCCTATGGTGTCTATCAGGCTAAGGAAAATGTTATCTTCAAGACCAAGAAAATGTTTCGCAATAAATGCCTTAGAAACACATCAATTAGATTAATGACCATTTATTAAAATTTCCCTAAGTCTAACTTAGGAAAATTGGTCAATTAAATCAAATTAATTGAGGAAAATCGTTTTTTCTCTATAAACTTCTAGAAAATTAATTCTATGAAGTGAAGGTGATCTTAGCCATCAATTGTGATTAGACCATGGTAGTTGATAACTCACCGATAGATTATAAAGATCAAGTTGATGATAGACGCAATAACAACACTTAAGCAGATTGACTTCCCAATTGTAGTGATTTAGCAAGGGCATAGTTGAAGCAAAGGGAGACATGAGCAGCAAGGGCTTCAACAGAGATGAGGCAATTTTTGGGGAGGATTTCCACAAATTTTCCAGTGTTCCAATGACAGGAATGGAGGTTGATTTATATATAGAAGAGGAGGAAGACTCAACTAGTGCGAATTATCCAATTTACCTAATGCATATAACTAGAGCAGTCTATTCCACTTCCAATTGTCAGAGGAGGTGCAAATAGTTTTAGGAGGCAGAGGGAGACAATTTAACCTGCAAGGGGTGATTCCTGGAGGCTGTGCGAATTTTCTAGAGTAGACAGTGCACATTTCCGGGCAACAGTGCTAGTGCCAGGGAGGAGTGTGAGTTTTCTAGAAGAGGCTAGGTTGATTTTCATAGGAGAACTTTTAGCTCTAAATCATTTTTCTAGTGGAAATTATTATTTTCCGAAGCTTTGCCATTATTAAGCAAGCAATTGTAATTTCTAAAATTACTGAAGATTAATAATAAACCCTCATCTGTTGCACTGATTTCCCCAAATTGGGGTTTTCCCAGGGATGATTGTCCAAAAATATTGGTGTCTAATTTTATATGTGTGCATTATTAGTCAATTCTAGTTTTTAATTTATAGAAGAATTGTAGTAGTGAATTTATCATTATTTGTCATAGTATTTCTGAAGACAAATAAACTGCATAAGTTATAAGTTAAATTTTAGGTTACTACATTCGTGGAAGTTTTACATGGTATCAAATAAGATCTAGCATAGAGGGTTTGCCGCAAAATGGTTTTGTAGGAGTAAATCAACACAGGGCACAAGAAGAAAAAGCACACATGGTTTTATAATATAGTTTATTAATTTCTCCAATGTATTTGAATTCACAAATTTTCTAGAGTTGACCGCAACATAATTGAGAGAGCAAGACAGGTTGCATGGAGCCTCCAAATTTGGAATTTGGAAGGCTAGGATGTTGTCTCTATTAGACGAGCATGGTCTGAAGGATTTTGCTACAACAATCATTTTTGTACCAATATATCCTATATAGTTTTATGAGTATAGGAGGGACAATGCCAAAGGAAAGAGGATGATTCTTGACAGAGAGAGAGATCATATAGTTCCACACATCGTAGAGAAGAATACAATGAAGGAGATGTGGGATGTCGTCATTAAATTGTACCAAGATCAGTCAAAGAATAGGAAAATGATCCTCAAGGAAAGATTGAGAACCATCAAGATGAACAAGGGTGAGGATGTAACTTCCTATCTCACAAGAATTAAGTCTGTTAGAGATGAACTAGCTATAGTTGGAGAGAAGTCGGGTGATGACAAGCTAGTGCATATAAAAGTCAATGGGTTTACCATGGAGTGGCATACATTCCAAGTGGTTTCTAGGCATGACATGCTTTTAGATTGGGATTCCCTATGGAATGATTTCACTCAGAAGGATATGTGGCTCAACTTAGTCGAGGGCACTAACAACAACAATGGCTAGAGACCAAAGGTGAAGGAAGAACAAGAGAATGTCACTCTAGAAGGAAAAGGAAAAGAAAAGAAGGGTCCCAACAAGGGATACGCCTCAAAAGGAGAAAAGAAGAAGAACCTGTCAAAGGTAAACTGTTTTTGTTGTGGTGAACTTGGACACTATGTCAGCTAATGTCCTAAATGGAAGAAGGATAATAAGGGGAAGAAAACAATTGCTTCAGTAGAGATTGAGGATTTTTCTTCCAGGATGGAGGATAAATTGGCACTTATAGCAACAATATCCTCAAGAGGAGGACGAGGAGTATGACACTCCAATATGCTAGATCAGGTAGGGTCCAAGGAAGGAGAAGCAGGTAGATCTAGATCATAGCTAAGAAGGGCATGATTAGTAAATCAGATCCAGTTGTTGTGTATGTGATTCCTCAATTTGACCATTATCTTTGTTACAAGAGCCTAAGTATTAAATTTTTAGTGAGATCAAGACTCACTATTGTAGTAATAGCACCAACATAGAGGAAGCGCAGGGCATCAACAGTGTGAGATTAGAGTAGCGCAATGGAAGCATAGATTGGTTTAGCTACGACATGTAGCAGGAAAATCAAAGTAGTCTAGTGATAGCATGGTGGACATTGATTGTTGGAGGATTTTCTTAACAAACTTTTTCAATTTCTAAGTGGCACGGGAAGATGAATTTTATCCATAGAAGAGTGTGAATTTCTCCAAGGAGGATGTAGTCTCTCCAGAAGTGTGAGTTGGTTGAGGCAAAGTGAGTTTTCGGGGCAAAGAGAAAATTTTCCAATCAGTATGATTTGCAGAGGAGAAGCATTTCCCAATTTGTGGCTCAATTTTTGAGGTCATGGTTATTTCTTGTAGTGCGAGTTTTCCAGTGAAGATGCAATAAATTTCTAGAACATAATTACAAATATGGTTCAAGATCTGAGAGGGAGATCGAATTGATTTAGAGAGGATGAGTTGCTTCCAGGACGTAAGATCAAATAGAAAAAGTGAAGAAATGAAATTTACCATAGGTTTGCTAATTGCAACAACCAGTGGTAATATTTTCCAATCTTAGTTGTGGACACCAACATGTGGATCATTTCAACTATAGCATGTTCCCACATATCAGCAGGTTGCAGATATAATCATGGAGGCCTTGGGTAAGGCAAAGTCTATCTTTGTTGGGTGTGTGTTATATTCTTTCCACAACTAGTCTCATGTGCAGGGGGCGTTAGTCCCCCCTATTCATTGCATCGGGCACAAAAAGGGGGCCACAGCCCCCCTATCGAGGGTTTCAGGGGGGCGGTAGCCCCCCTATATGGGGTCCTAGGAAATTTTTTTTGGGTCCCAAGTTTCATAAGAAAGGTCGGACCTACCTATGGTTTTTTGCATGGGTTTCGCACATGGTTTTGGGCATGATGGTTTTCACCCCATGGTATTTTGTAGGTCTGGTCAAGGGAACTACAGTTATGTTCTAATCCAAGGTTAATGGATTGGGGTTTATGAATGATTTATCATATATATATATATATATATATATATATTATATATATTGTAACATTGAAAGACATAATGAAAAATCAATTTGGCAGTCCCAATTTTGGGATCCAGGGGAAAATCTCTATGTATTTGTTTTGAGTTTCTCGCCATTGTATATTTTCTGTTTTTAATAATTTGTTTGCAGTTAATTTTTGTACAGGGTTGAACCCTAGAGTCTTCTTCAAGGATAAGTTGGGAGCTGTGGAGGACACCTTCCTCACTAAGAGTGAGTGTTAGTTTTGGTAGTGGTGGAAAGGTGTTCTAGTCTCTATGGCACCTATGAGGCTAAGGAACATGTTATCTTTGAAACCCAGAAAAGGTTTCATAAAAAATGCTTTAGAAACACCTCAATTAGATTAAGTGACCAATTATTAAAATTTCCCTAAGTCTAACTTAGGAAAATTGGATAATGAAATTAGATTATTGAGGAAAATCGATTTTTCTCTAAAGACTTGTAGAAAAGTAATTTGATGGAGTCAATATGATCTTAGCCATCTATTATGATTAGATCATGGCCATTGATAGCTCAGCGAGAGGTAATAAAGAGCAAGTTGATGGGGTTTGGAGAGATAGACAAAAACAACACTTGAGTAGTTCAATTTCAAAGGGAGACAAAGGGAGACACCAGCAACAAGGGTTTCAACAGAGGTTTGGGAGTAAATTTCCAAGAAGGATTTCCATAGATCTTTCAGTGTTGTAGAGATGATAAAGGAGGTCTACTTATTTATAGAAGATGAGTTTGACTCAGTTAGTGCAAGTTAGCCAATTTACCCAGTGCGTGTAGTTGGAGCAGTGTTTACCCAGTGCGTGTTGCTAGAAGAATTGTCGAAGAAGGTGTGAGTAGCTTCAGAAGTCAAAGGGGGGTAGTTTTACTTATAGGGAGTGATTCTCAGACGTTGTGTGAAATTTCCAGAGTAGGCAATGTGCATTTCTGGGCAACAGTGCGAGTAATAGGGAGGTATTAGAATTTGTTGGAAGAGGCCAAGTCGATTTGTAGAGGAGAATTTTTATCTCCAAATAATTTTTCCATTGGGGATCGTTATTTGGCAGAGCTTTGCCATTATTAGGTAAGTAGTTGTAATTTCTCAAATTTCTAAAGAATAATAATAATAAAACCCTCATCTGTTACATTGGTTTTCCCCACACTGGGATTTTTCGAGGGACGATTATCCAAAAATATTGATGTCCAATTTTATGTGTGTGTATTATTTATCAGTTGCAGTATTTTATTTGTGAAGAATTGCAGTAGTGAATTTATCATTATTTTTCGTATTATTTCTGAAGACAAATAAATTGCATAATTAGAAGATAAATTTATGATTACTGCATTCGTGGAAATTTCACAAAGATGACTATGACTATCTCCCTAATCAATTAAAATAGAAATGGGATGATTATTCAGCTTACCTTCCACTTCAACCATGTGTGCCTGATGTTTTGATTGTATGTTACATAGATCCTAGGCATGCTTCTACCCACGTCTTCTATTGTATCAATTCTTTGGATATGTTGTACAACCTTCATTTTTCGTACTTTATGTGGGAAATCTTTGTATCTGATATAATGGTTTGTGGAATACCAAAATGTACCCATACTCATTTGAAGAAGAGCTTGACAGTGGTTTTTGTTGTGATACTCTTCTTATAGGCAACTAATATGGCCATCTTAGAAAATATATTAATGACCACAAACACGCAATCATTACCATACTTGGTAGAAGGAAGGCCAAACATATAGTTCATGGAAATGGATTCCCAAGGTCGTCTAGGAGTAGGCAGAGGAGTGTACATTCCTCTTTTCTTAATGGATAGCTTGGCAATGACACAGGCAGTCCAAGATCTAACACATTTTCCAACATCTTGTCGGAGTTTTGGCCAATAAAAATAATTTTGCAATACTACCATTGTCTTCTCCACATCAAAGTGTCCTGCGAGCTAACTGTAATATACCTCCCAAATCATATTGGTATGATAACTTGAAGGAACAAAAAGATGTCCTAAATAGCACAATAGTCCATCCTAAAGGTGGAAGCCTTGAACTGGATTTCCAACCATCAACATCTTGTAGGTGGCATTGAATTCTGAGTCACTTTCATATAGTTGTGGCCATATAAAGGTCGCGTGCCCACAAGAGTTGAGAATCGTGCTCACTACCACAATCAAGGGTCGGTTTGGGCAGTATGGATCGTTATTGGTGCTACCCTTCTTGTATTTAATGTTCAAATGGAATTGTTGCGGGCATGTGGACCATTATTTATGGAAATTGTTCTGCAACTTCCCTTGTGTCTGCATAATTGAAGAGGTCAGTGATATTTGTCGATTATTGTATCCTTCCCCATAATATAATTCTCCCATTGCCGATAGGTATGCACGATATAATACATTTCCTTATCATAAGTGGGGTATCGTCGAACAGTATTAGAGAGTGGCTCACTATGATAGGACATTATATGCCCTTGCTGAGTGAGGACTGCACCAATAGCATACTCGAAGGTATATGTCTCAATATCAAATGGTTGTTGCAGGTCTGGCAAGGTGAGGAGAAGTGCAGAGCAAAGGCA
Organism: Pinus taeda; assembly: GCA_000404065.3. NCBI lineage: Eukaryota > Viridiplantae > Streptophyta > Pinopsida > Pinales > Pinaceae > Pinus > Pinus taeda. Next base: position 52,873 of record APFE030757793.1, on the reverse strand, counting down.
ATGTTTCGGTTCAATGAATGCCTTCTATTGCGACTCAGGCCAAAAAAACTTTGCTTTTTCTCCACCCTTGGTAACTTGACTCAAGGGCCAAGGGATATGAAAGAACCCCAACATGAATATTTGATAGAAATTAGCAAGGCCCAAGAAGTTGCAAAGCTCTGTTAGAATTGTGGGGGCTGACTAAAACCAAATGACTTCGATCTTAACTACATCCACATGCACACCTTACTCATTAATTATGTAGCCCAGATATTGGACCTGGTCCATGCCAAAGAAGCATTTCTCCAGGCTAGCACATAGCTTATGCTACCACAGAGTTTGAAGGACCTATCAAATATGTTCCAAGTATTATGCCCAACTCTTACTGAAGATGAGGATATCATCTAGATATACAACCACGAATGAGTTAGTGAAAGATCGCAAGATGTCATCCATCAATGTCATGAAAGTTGCAGGGACATCTGTAGACCTGAAGGGCATGGCCAACCACTCAAAGAGACCCTCCTTGGAATTTAAAGCGGTCTTCCAAACATCCGTGGGTTTATTGGAACTTGGTGATAGCTTGACTTCAAATATATCTTGCTAAAGTAATTAGGCCCCTTGAGCAAGTCAAGAAGGTCATCAATCCATGGGATCAGATATCTGTGCTTGTCTGTGACTTTGTTCAGTGCCCAATAATCAATGTAGAGTCTCTAAGTCCCATTTTTCTTTTGCATGAGTACAATTGGACTCCCACAAGGTGATCAACTTAGTCGGATGTGCCCTCTTTGTAGAAACTCCTTGATATGGCTTGATTTCTTCATTTTACAAAAGAGAGTGGTGCTAGATTGGCCCATTAGATAAAGGTGCACCAAGGGTAAGATCAATCAAATTCTTGAAATAACAGTGCAAAGGTATCCTCGTGGGTGAGTAGAACCCCTGTGGGTGAGTATAATATGTCCTTGTACTCTTCCATGACCTTATGCACTTGCTTCTACTACGCAACAAAGCCCTTTCTAAAGACCATGAATGTGGCCACAATCTTCCCCTTACTTTGAGAGAAAACCATGAAGAAAACATATTTCCCAGTCTAGGAGATGATCTTACTGCATTGTTTAACAAAGACCAAATAAATTTAGGCATGTGGGCATAACTCCAATATCTTGTATAGTTTTCTACCCAAAATAATAATAATAATAGAACATGGGCTGGACTCATACACAACATGATGCTTCCACAAGTATGGTTGTTCTAATAAAACACCATAGACTTAAGGGGAGACACATCACACAATACCTCATTTGTTAAAGACTTGATGTTGTAGGGAAGACAACATTGTTCGCTGACGCGGAGATCTCACCCTTAGTGGAGCCACCTAATGGTGTATGACTGTAGGAGTGGTGTTGTCAACAAGCCCAAATATTTAACGACCTCTACTGAGATAAGGTTCTTTTGACTCCCACTATTGAAAATGGATTGTAGTGGAGAACCCTTCACCCACATATATAAGTGGAAGAGATTCTCACCCTCCTTCGAATCTTCGGGATCACTTTTCTTAACCTTGGCGCTGGAAACTATGGCGTTGGGTTTTGCATCAATGATTAGTTCCCTTTGTCAGGTTCCAATTGAGAGTCAAAACATGCGTCTAACTCTAAAGCTTTGAGCTCAAATGCTAGTGACTGCTTTGCACGACATTCGCTTGTGTTGTGAGTGGGGCTCTTCTAGAACTCTGTTAAAATTGGCAACTAGGGCCAAACTTCATATGGGTCATCTTATTCATGGCTGATAATATTTTTATTAGATTCCTCTCGTCGAGAGGTGTAGGATTGATCTAAAGATCATTAGATTTTGATAAGTATTCATGGAGATATGAATTTATTTTGATTATGGAATTATTATCAAGCCGACCTACAACTTAAGTAGGCTCAAGAAGCCCAAACGTTATGTCTATTCAACCTCTCCATTTTAGTATAAATAGAAGAGGACTTCAAGTCATTTCTACACACACTTGGATCTTCCTCTCTCTACTTGTCTTTGGGTTTTAGTAGGAGGATAGATCCTAAGATGATGCCGGTGAAGTCGATGATGCCGGTGAAGCCGATGATGTCATTGATGTCGATGATGATGATGCCAGTGAAGTCGATGATGCCGATGATGTCGATGATGTTGATGCCAATGATGCTGGTGATGCCAATGATGATGATGCCGGTGACGCCAAAGATGCCGGTGAAGCTAATGATGTCGGTGAAGCCGATAATGCCAATGATGGTGATGTCGGTGAAGCCGATGATGCCAATGATGTCGGTGATGCCGATGATGATGATGTCGATGATGCCGATGATGCTGATGTCAGCTAATGTTGATGATACCGATACCGCTAATGCCGATAATGTTGATGTCGCTAATCTAGGGTTTGTTGTTGCTGATGTAAATCAGATTTATGTACTATTTCTCTCTGCTGAATTATTGAAGATAAAAGAAGGTTTGATCAAAGGGTTTCCCCATATTGGGGTTTGTCCTTGGCTAGCTGTCACATCTTGTGTCTCTTGTCTTGGCTTGTTTTCTGTTGATTGTTTAATGTTCCGCACTTTACTTATGTACATGTGATTGCTAATCTATGGATAATAATAAGAAAGATAAGTAAACTACTCTAAGCATAGAACATACCAAAATCTAACATGGTATCGGAGCTAAGGTGAAGACAATCCCCAAGCAAGAGTGAAAGAGAAATCACTAACAACAGTTGGGAAAAGACAAAAGGATCAATGGGTTCAAATTCACCGAGGGTGAAGTGGAAGCAGAGAATATTATCATAATGGTGCAGCGGAAGTTTCTGATGGCCTACTTAAAGATCACTTCATTGGGAAGTTTAGATCTAAGGGTGTATGGAATGTTACCCCTCAATTTAATGATGGTAACTCAATTCATTTGCAAAATCTATTTTATGTACCTGATTGCAAGAAGAACCTGGTGTCCATTTCAGCAATGGAAGTCAAAGGTTACAAGATGGCACTCATCGATGGAAAGGTATGTATTTGAAAATAGATTTTTTCAAAGATGTTTTTGAGTTCAAGGTTGTATCAAGTTGCAGGAAGTCCACTGGGGACCATGTCCATTGACATAGCACCGGAGGTCTGTGAGTCAGATGGTGACAGGGATGCCTAAATTCAAAAGGAGCATAAAGGTACATGTCTAAGATGTACCAAAGGAAAATCTTACAAGGGGATCATTCCCCTCACATAGCAGGTTTACAGGTTTGGAACAACCCGTGGAGTTTGAGATTCATGAACGGGAATCTCATGTATACAGGTGGAAAAAAGCCCTCTATGGCTTGAAGCAAAACACCCCCAGCATAGTATGAGAGAATTGATAGTTGTTTGATGAAGCTGAGATTCACTAGGAGTGAAACCGATCCAAACCATTACCCGAAGGTTGTGGATGATAGACCTCTCATACTAGCACCTCATAAGGATGACCTATTTCTGACAGGTGCAGACCCTCTCATTTGCAGAAGTAAGAGGGAGTTGGATTCTGAATGTGGAATGCTAAACTGCAAGCCTATGACTACCTCAAGGATATTAACTTTCAGAAATTATATGGTAGTGATGTCAGACCAGACTTGGGAAATGCCTTTTGAGTTTCATAAACTCAATCACGTTGATGTTCTTGGTGAACTTCCGTCCGGACATATGTTTTGCAGTTAGCATGCTGAGCTCATATTTGGTTGAGCTTCACTGGATTGGTGCCAAGAATCCTCTGAGATATCTTCGAGGCACAATCTCTCATGGATTGAGATACACTGCCAGAAATATGAAAACTGCATGATTATTCGAATGCTGACTAGGCAGGCATTGTGGAGGATCACTAGAGCACTTCTCAGTGCAGGTTCTCTTTGGATTCTGCTTCGATATCATGGATGAGTAGGAAGCAGAAATCGGTTGTTATAAGTACCACCGAGACCGAATACATAACTACGAGTATGACCTCGTATGAAGTTGCCTGGTTGTGGAAACTCTTCAGTGAGTACACATGATGAATACCACTGTGATTCTCTGTGACAACCAGAGGTGGGATTCGATTATTGAGGAATCTCGTATTCAATGATTGCTCCAGCAGATAGACATCAGATACTGCCTTATCTGGGATATGGTAAGTCGATGAGAAAGGAGGCTCCATCACACTGAGATGATGTACGAGTCAGAGCCCCGAGGAAAAGATCAAATTTGTGATTTTCCCGAACGACTTGGAGTCGTCGAGAGACCCTTGTAAAAGAGTCCTGCATGTTGCATACATTGAGCTCTGAAAGCTCTGGGGGCTTGCGGTTCTTACTGGAGCAACATACAACCACAGGGTGACTCACCCTCCCATAGTGGTGTGCATTGTGAACAAGATGATTCGCTCTCTTGTGGAACAAGACGATTCACTCTCTTGTGAGACAGGATGATTCGCTCTCCTATGTAGCAGGATGATTAGTTCTCCTGTGAGGTCTGGACGATGTGTTCTCCATGACGATTATGTATCAGGATGATTAGCTCTCCTGTGAGGCCTGGATGATGTGTTCTCCATGACGATTGAGTAGGAGGATGATTAGTTCTCCTGTGAGGTCTGGATGATGTGTTCTCCATGACGACTATGTAGCAGGATGATTAGTTCTCCTGTGAGGTCTGGATGATGTGTTCTCCATGACAATTATGTAGCAGGATGATTAGCTCTCCTGTGAGGCTTGGATGATGTGTTCTCCATGGCGATTGTGTAGCAGGATGATTTGTTCTCTTGTGACGATAGGATTGATTAAATTCTCCTGTCAAGGCATCCTACCCATGCAGTCTGGGACTCATGGGAAGTACCTCTCATCTTATCAATGAGCAGGGAAATGAGGATAGGGAACATAGTAGTACCGATGGACGCATCGTTGTATCTACCGTACTCCCTATGCTAGGATGACCTTCATTGATCTGGGATCAATGATACTGGTCTGGGACCAGTGGTAGGATTTATACCTACTATGACACTGACTTCGGGTCGGTTGAGACTGGTCTGGGACCAGTGGTACATACTCTGAGACTGACCTCAGGTCAGTGCAGTACTGGTCTGGGACCAGTGGTACATACTCTGAGACTGACCTCAGGTCAATGTAGTACTGGTCTGGGACCAATGAAAGTGGTACATACTATGACGTTGACTTCGAGTCAATTAAGACTGGTCTGGGACCAGTGGTACACTGTGAGACTGCAATACTGGTCTGGGACCAGTGGGAGGAGTGGTACCTACTATGACGCTGACTTCGGGTCGGTTGAGATTGGTCTAGGACCAGTGGTACGCACTCTGACACTGACTTTGAGTCAGTGGAGGATGATACTGGTATGAGACCAGTGGTAGGAGTTGTACTCACTATGACGCTAACTTCGGGTTGGTTGAGACTGGTCTGCGACCAGTGGTACATACTTTGAGACTAACTTTGAGTCAGTATGATACATCCTCAATCATTTCTTCTTCTTCATAATTCGAACAAAAGCAGAGAAAAACAGAACAAAGCAAAGCAGAGCAGGGCAAGGGTCACGCTGTACAGGGCAGTGCATTTAATGGATGAATAATAGCGACCAACAAACAGATTGTAGATGAAGTCCTCCCTGGTTGAGAGGGAGTGTTAAAATTGGCAACTAGGGCCAAACTTCATGTGGGTCACCTTATTCATGGCTGAAAATATTTTTATTAGATTCCTCTCGTCGAGAGGTGTAGGATTGATCTACAGATCATCCGATTCCGATAAGTATTCATGGAGATATGAATTAATTTTGATTATGGAATTATTATCAAGCCGACCTACAACTTATGTAGGCTCAAGAAGCCCAAACGTCATGTCTATTCAACCTCTACATTTTAGTATAAATAGAAGAGGACCAAAAGTCATTTCTACACACACTTGGATCTCTTCCTATCTCTACTTGTATTTGGGTTTTAGTAGGAGGAGAGATCCTAAGATGATGTTGGTGAAACTGATGATACCAGTGATGTCGATGATGTCGTTAATGCCGATAAGGATGATGCCAGTGAAGCCGATGATGCCAGTGAAGCCGATGATGTTGGTGATGTCGATGATGTTGATGTTGGTGATCTCGATGATGATGATGCCGGTGATGCCGATGAAGCCGATGATGTCGGTGACGCAGATGATGATGATGTCGATGAAGCCGATGATGCTGGTGAAGTCAATGATGCCGATGATGATGATGCTAGTGATGCCGATGATGCCAGTGATGCTAATGGTGATGATGCCGACTGATGTCGATGATACTGATACCGCTAATGCCGATGATGCTGACGCCATTGATCTAGCGTTTGCTGCTGCTGATGTAAATTAGATTTATGTACTGTTTCTCTCTGTTGAATTATTGAAGATAAAAGAATATTTGATCAAAGGGTTTCCCCATATTGGGGTTTGTCCCTGGCTAGCCGCCACATCTTGTGTCTCTTATCTTGGCTTGTTTTTTATTGATCGTTTAATGTTCTGCACTTTACTTATGTAAAATCTCTAAGCATAGAACATACCAAATCTAACAAACTCACACCACTTTCTTGTGTCTTTCTGATCCAGGTGGCTCCAGAAACACACATAGGACAAAGAGAGCTTATGGAACTCAAAAATCAAAGTGATCAAAATGATTTCAAACTAGGACCAGAGCATAGATCTCGTCGTCTTGATCGCAACAGCAGAAGGTTTGTCAATCCGAGCTCGTATGAGGGAAGACGAGCCAGTCAAAGTTAGACTGTGGGGCAGGTTTAACTGTCCTGCAATTTGACCGACCCCAAGGCATGAAGCCTAGCTCCCAAAAGCGAGCGAAATTGTTGCCTCTTTAATTTGTCTAATAACCCTTATGTTAGTCAAATTTTAAAAAATGGCCTATTTAAAATATATATATTATATATAATATATATATGAATGAGATGGTGGGCCACCACCCCCGCCATCCCCAAACTACATTACAATTTTCTTTTTATTAAAAGGTCAACGAGCCATGACCCCTGCCGACGGACCTGGTCCATGCCCCCACCCATTAAAACAAACCACAACCATAGTAATGGGAGGTTGGCAGGTATCGAGCCCGCGCCCCATGTCACAACAAAACATTAATACACCAATGAACCCACGCGTGCTGGCCGGATAAAACGATCTTGCGGACAAGGCCGATCTCCCTAGTATCAGAAGATAGTCTAGCAACAAGCAGACAAACAAATCTATCTTTATCTAAACATATGCAATTCATAAATAAAAACTATAGAGGTGTTTAGACCCTACCTTAAGTCCAACGCTAGTTTGTAGCAGCCATCCTTCAACCGTCCGAAAGAGTTTCCTTTTGAGAACCTGCAATCACAAACAAGCAAACATCAAATAGCACCTGCATAGCCAATATCATAAATCATGTCCATTATGGTGATCAAAGAATCCATAAAACAATAGCTTAGTGAGAAAAACAAACTTATTTGTATTAACTTTGAAGTAGAAGAACCTTACAACCTTTTCAGCCTTGATGTTGAACAAGCTCTTCCTGGGGTCCGAAACAAGAATTTCCTTTACTTTGACAAGCCTTGCACTCTTCCAAATGAGATCAAAGAGGTATTTAATCTCTCCTCATAAAAGCTCAATTAAGAAGACTAAGTTCCAGCAGCATTTCACCTCAAAAATATTCAGCTTTCAACCTCTCAAGTAACCAGCCCAATGCTTCATTTTATAGTGCAGAGGAAGGAAGTTACAGGTCCACCTATGAAAGGATAGAGTCCTCCTTCAAAGGGATAAGCTCCTCGCATCAAGGAGTTAGCTCCTTAAGGTATGGGATGCATGAACCTTAAGGGAATGAACTTGCCACCTCAAGATTCCTTCCAGAAGCTTCTAGAAATGACTAAAAGTGAGTTTTTAAAAATATACTTGTGCATTTTTTACTTTTACAGGGGTTCGCACCCATAACGCAGAGACAGAGCGGTCAGGTGTGCAAGAGACATGACCATTAGGTGCAGGACCGCAGGTAATGCAAAGAGAAAGTACGGAACCAGAGTTTTATAGACTTTTGAGGGCTTTCTCTTATTTTCAAGGCTTGATATGAGGAACTAAGGCTTAAGACTTGCAAAGGAGGAAAGTATGAATGGTAATGGACTCACACAGATTGCAGAAATGTCAAGGTAACATTTTTTTGTGCAACAGATTGCCCCCTAAAGTGCGAAATCTGTAATAGATGAAGATAGAGTTTTTCCTCTATGAAGAGTGAAGTACTTTATTATTTCAAGGATCATCCTGTGGACACCCCAGTGGGAACCTGTAAAAACATCCAATGCAAAATATATATATATATATATATGTGAACATATCATCGTTGAGGTAGGCATTCCCATACTCAGATCAAAACTTGCTAGAAAACTGACTAAATTGTTCTGATATAGGAATGATTTTGTAATACATCAAGAGTATAGACATATGTAGACACAGTGTGGGCGCAGCCATCTGTTTATGAATAGTCCACTATATAATGAATAACAAAATTCCTCGCAGCTTGGATGGTAGAAACTAAATCCAAGGTCTTGATTTCTGCTTCCCGAACTAGTACGATTCTATCCATGTGAATGAATGTGTCAAAGTTGAACATGGTAGAAACCACTTGATTACCAGTCAATGATGTGAACTGTTAACAAGTGTGAGAGAAAACACCAATACTGTCAATGGCTCTCAAAGTACTCAGTACAATCCATGAAATGTGAATAAATGAGCTGATGTCGAACATGTTATAGAATCCTTTGATCGAAGGTCAATGATGCAACCTATCATCGAAGACGAGAAACCTGCCATTAAAGCATGCAAATTCCAAGGTACTGACAATTTATAGGTCATCTTTCTATTTAATGCACTGAAGTCCATAGAAAGTGATCTGTCGTAGACAAGCCCACAACACGAAATCATCGATCAAGTTTTGAAGAAACATATTTGGCAAGGACTGACTCAGGGGATGGTCAAAATGGATGACAGATATTTTGCAGATGAATGGTTTATTTGAACTGACTTCTTGAACACATAACGACACTGCAAATGGTTTAGTTACAATTGACCCAAAGCTAATACCCAAAAACCGGCTAAAGACTTTCAATATGGTTTGATTAACTTTTAGGCAAAGGATTTCTCAACCCAGGTGAACAAAAAGTGTCTTGTTCAAGAGTGGTTAATGGCTTTTTTAAAACACAAAGTGTAACAAACGAATCCATTTTTCTCTCTTTTCCCCCACCATTTCTGGGAAGTACCTCTTTATTTTTGATAAGCTTGAAGAGAATAACATTTACTTGTTTATAACATCATCCTTCGGATGAGTCCAACTTAGTTTAAAATTCGAACCCTAAGGAGTGGTTCGTTCCTATTTAAAATTGAACAAGTCCTTTACTGTTAAATTTTAACGAGTCCAGTATAGAAAAAACTCAGCGTTTTTCAATTTTAGGGAGTCAGAAGAAAAACTTAAGAAAACTCCATCTGTGTTTTTTCGTAAACTTGTGTCCCTCAAGCCCGAAAAAAGTATAAAATAATACTTGAGAAAACCAATTGACCATTACGATCAAGGAGTACATTTCATAATTAGTGGCTTCAATCAGAAAAAAATAAAAAAGCGATCGAAGACACGTCGTTTTATAACCAATATCGAACTTGAAAAAACAAAAGTCCGGCGATCTTTTCATGTTTATACAGTCAGAAAATAGCTGTAAGTGGACCACCCTTTTAATTCCGTTTAACGAGTTAAAAAGGAAAACACTCGGTAATCTTTTCATACTTTATGAATCGGAAAAGAGCTTAAAGAGGACTCTAATGTTTCGTTTTTTCATAAATTTTGGAAGAGACCGAAAAAGTGAGAAAAGTATGCTCTTTGTTGAAAATGATCAATTTTCCCCAAAAAATCCAATATTCTGCACAAAAACTCAAAACATTACTCATACCTGTTTAAGATAAATAAAAATGTATCAAAAAATTACTTTTTTAAAATGAAAAATAAATAAATTAAAAATTCATTTATTCAAAAATTCTTATAAAAATGGCTTTTGTAAATTCATTTTTACCATTTGACTTCAAAGTGAAAAGTGAGAGCTTTTGGGTAAGAAACTTCCTGTGAAAATTGCGGAAAATCCGTCCATTGGAATCGAAAACCGTCAACTCCAGATAATCCACATCATCCTTATATTGCATTTCATCCATTTACATTTCGTTTTTAGGCTTTAATTTTGATTTTTGGAGGAGAAATTGGTTTTGGAAATCGCTCGCGGGGGTCCACAGGTGCAACATGCGGCCCCTATGGACCCCGACTTTTTCTACAAAAAAAAGTCTTGGGTCCGCACCTATTGCTTACAACGCGTGCGACCCTACGCACTGTTTGTAACCAACGGGTGCGGACCCCGCGAAATGGACTTTAAAAATTCAAATTTCTCCCTTTCCGCCCAAAAAGTTTCGAACTAAATTGTTCTAATGTCTTTTTTGCATTGTAGGACATACAAAATTCTTATTTGGCATGAACGCGAGCATGAAGATGTGGACCTTGCCGCAATAAATCATCCACCCACATTGGATGCATTGAAAGCATGCGGACTGTTTAAGTTCTAGGCCATACCAGGCAAGAGGGCCCAAGTAGACTTTTTGCAATCGCTGGTAGACAGGTGGAACATACAGGACCAGTGTTTCATGATTGGTGGCCACCAGCTCGAAATTGAGCTAGAGGATATATATTTCTTGACTGGTTTGCCCAAGAGAGGCGAACGATTAGCCGGCCAGGTGGCCAATCTGTCGCTAGTCTCCAATTGGAGTTTTGCAATGATAAAACAAAGGACAAACAGATCGATATTAAAACTATCAACCGTCCCGAACTTAAAGTTATTGCATTCACTGTCACCAAGCTATGCGGGAGTGCAGCATTGCATGTAGCTACTGGATCCCAGATGCAGATAGTTATAGACTGTTATCAAGGTACCATATTCAACTGGTGCGAAGCTGTGTTGGCGAATGTAAAAGGCCAACTAACCAGAGCAAAGAATGGACAACTAAAAGACTTTGGATATGGTTTCTTCGTTGTGAGCTTTGGTCTAGAGAGGGTCCCTATGCTGGTCCCACAGCAGCTTTCTGTTGAGGTTGGTCTTCCTTGAGAGCCTAGGATAATGCGTTGTGTTGCTTTAATGGCCCGTTGCCCTAAAAAGGGTTCAGAGGTTGTTCGATTTCCCCCTGAGTATTTTCATTGGTTGAGGAACCAACTTTTTGTGATTTAGGATTTTCCATATGCCGGGATGGATTAGCGCGGTGACCCAGACATGATTCTTCCACCAGGAGAGCAGTGAGATGATTCAGGTAAAATCATTTTCAACACTTACTAAGTTTTAACTAATTTTTTTTGTTTTTTAAATCGTCCAAAACTAACAATAAAAAGTTTTAAATGTAGATGTGGGTCCACAATGACCAACCGCTCTCCAGCCTTATGAGAGGAGACACCCAGCTGCAGCAGTACTAGCCCCACAGAACCAATCTACAGAGGTCCTGACCGATTTGGAGAATCATCTAGAGCGTTTGACAGCAGATATTCTAGAGACTGGCATAGATGATATTCCACTTAAGTTACAGCGATATGTGATTGGAGTCCCAGGACCTTTGAGGAGGTTCCTTTGTAGGGTGGCTTGAGCAGTGGTTTCTTATCGTGATCATCACCAGGGATAGGATGATCGCTTTTGTAGACTCACACGACATTTTTGGTCTTTTTATATTATCATTTTTTCCGATCATAAAGTGTTTTTCAACCTATGATCGAAGACGATGTATATTTTGACACACTTTTATGCTATGATATATCACTATTACTGGCTATCTTGTGTAACATGTTATTGAATGTTTTAAATTTATTGTTTTCATTATTGCAAATGTCTATTTATCATACGAGAAGTAACTGTATCTGCTAATGTATTTAAATATCTTGGAATATGTTGATATTCAATGTAATCAAATTCACGTTCCAAGAGACGAACTCTCAAAAATAATCTTAATAACACTGGATTTCTATTGGCATAAACCCTGTTAAGCTGTAATACAACGAGTTCAGAATCTAACCTAACAATCAAACTTCGATCCAAATGAGATGGATTCAGTAAAACTCAATCACTGACTATCTCGCAATTTATTCGTTTGTTTGACCGAGGCTTACCCCATGCATAGATACTAACTCATCAAAGGGTGAATAGATAACCCAAGTTGCGGAAGAAATGTTCCGTGTACTACGACAAGCACCATCAACAAAACCAATGTATGTTTGAAGAGGCGTCGACATCTGCAATATCAAGAGTAAAATCAAGATAAGCAGGAATAATGATAAAAGCACTCTCTAAACTAGGCACACTTTTCTACTCTAAAACACACCAGCTATAAAGAAACTAATCTAACAAAAATCTCCACACCAAAATTTAAGCATAATATCTCTTCAGATAAAGCCCATTTCTGGGTTTACCCAAAGAAACACCATCAAAATATACCAATTCATAGGCCCCTTACGCCAGCTTTCGCTTAACAATATAAGTACCATGCCAAATAGGTACAAAATTTCTAGCCCCTAGCTTACCATTTGCTTGATCATATAGTAAAACTAGGTCTCCTTCCAAAAAAATTACGAGGTGTAACATTTCAGTCGTACTGAGCTTTTATTCATTTCGCATGAGTTTCGATTGCTAATGCAGCATTGCGTCGATTCTCATCTAGTTGAGCTAAGTACAAAAAATGTTTTTCCTCTTCAGAAGTGGCTAGGAGTAATTCTATGGCTAATTGCAATGACGGAATTTTGCATTCAATAGGTAACACTACTTCCAAACCATAAACCAGTTGAACAGGAGTGAAACCAGTTGATGTTTTCACTGAGGTTCGATATGCTCAAAGTGTTGAAAATAACATGATATGCCAATTCGACCTATGAATACCAATGATTCATTGGATCATAGTGACTAAAACTTTACTGATAGCTTCAACCAGACCATTAGCCTATGGGTAATATGGAGTAGAACTATCGTGATGCAGGGCAAGTTGATCCGTCAGTTCAATCATCATGATGTTTCGAAAATGACTTCCATAAGCAGTGATAATAGCTTGGGGAACATCGAATCTAGCAATTATATGATTGAATACGAAATTTGCAGCAGTTTTGCTGTCTGCCGAAAATGTAGGCATCGCCTCGGCCCACTTAGTAAAATAATCTACCACTAGGATGATATAGCATGCCCCTCGGCCGAGTGAGGGTTACATATAATAAAGTCAATACCCCACTTTGCAAAAGGACCGACAGCAATTATAGGGTGGACAGGAGCGGGTGGAGCATGCATCTTATGATCAAAAATTTGACAATTGTGGCATTTCCGGATTGCATAGATACAATCTTTGAATAAGGATGGCCAGAAACAACCAGCGCGCAATATCTTTTGGGCTATGGCATACCCAGACATATGACCGCCACATGCTTCAGAGTGACAATCATTGAGAACTTTTTCAGCTTCTTCATGAGTTAGACAACGTCGGAAAACATAATCTGCCCCACGATCATAGAGTGTATCACCAATAATATTGTATTGTTGGGATTGGAAACGTATTTTCCGTCGCTGAGATCGTGAGATTTCAGACCGAAAAGATTGGGTTTGGAGATAAACAATAATATCTCCATACCACGGATCAAGAGTACTGATAAGAAACAAAGATTCGTCTGCAATGGGCTCTTCCGCCACAGTTTCAGTATCAGTAAGGGAAATCACAGATCAGTGCCGCAAAAACCAAAGATTTCTTTGCCTTGGATTTTTCAAATTCCAAGTCAAATTTCTGCAGGATAACTATCCATTTGGAATACTTGCCCCCTAACAATTGTTTGGTCAAGATATACATCATAGGGTTACAGTCATAAATTACGTCGTTTTGCGTAATAAAATGTAGTGACAAAATCTTTGGACAGCTTGAACAGCTGCCAAGGCCAATTTCTCCACATGCGAATATATTTAAGCTCAGTCGAGTTGAGAGTTCGACTAAGATAGTAAATCACATGTTCATTGTTCAATTCATCTTCCTGAACTAAAACCATCCCAATGGTGGAATGAGAAGCGACAAGGTACAAAAAGTAATCCTGGTTGTAATTGGGAGGATGCAGTAACGGTGCATGGGTCAACGCGTGTTTAAGTGCATCAAAAGATTTGTCAGCTATCTTATCTCAAAAGAATGGAGTATTCTGTTTCAACAACCTGGCAAAACCTTTCGTTATCTCGAAGTAGTTAGGAATGAAACGACGTAAAAATTTTGTTTTCCCTTGCAAATTTTGGAGTTGGCGAAGAGTCGAAGGAGGAAGTAATTTGACAATACCTTCAACCTTCGAGGGATCGACACGAATGTCAGCGTTTGAAACAACAAATCCCAGTAAACGACCCGTTTCTACACAGAATACACATTTGTGTGGATTCAACCTAATTCGATAATGCCTACATCTCATAAAGATAGCTCATAAATGAGTAAGATGATCGGCTCTATGTAATGAATGGGCAGGTAAATCATCGAGATAAGGTTGCACAATGTGCTTAATGTCATGAAATGCGTAAGACATAGCCCTTTGAAAAGTTGCTCCAACGTTCTTCAATCCGAAAGGTAATTTGCAATAAGCAAATGTCCCCCATGGACAAACGAAAGTCGTTTTAGGTTGATCAGTAGGGAGTATGTTGATTTGATTGTAACCGGAAAAGCCATCCATAAGGAGAACATTTCACTATCGGCACAATCATCAATAATTTGATCGATATAGGGGGTTGGATAATTGTCTTTAGGACAAGCTCGATTAATATCCCTATAATCGATACATTTTCTTATCGTTCCTTGCTTTTTGTTAACAGGAACAATATTCGATACCCAATCTATTAAAGGAATTGGATAAATGAAACCTACATGAAGTAATTTCTCAACTTCAACTTTAATAGCAGCAGCTTTTCTTGGATGTATCTGACGCAAATGTCGTTGGATAGGTTTAGCATCCGGGTAAGTTTTAATTTCATGGAAAACAATTGATGGATCAATTCCTGGCATTTCTTCATATGACCAGACAAACACGTCGCGGAATTCTTGAAATAGGGCTTTAGAAGTTTGGATTTCATCTTCCGTACATGAAGCACCTATATGAATGTTTCCAATAATTCCGGGTTTAACTGAAATGTCAATACGAACCGTTCGAGAGATATTTCCCAAATTTAACTCAGAATCAGGATGTTGCAATGGATTATGTGGTTCTTTGACATAGTTAGTAGTAAAAATAGATGAAAAATCATTTTCAAAATAATCAAGCTCAGGTAGAAACAAAGATCGATGATGAAGATCTTCCCATGGTAAATCATCAACAGAAAAAAGTTCACGAATCTGCTCATTAGTATGAACAGGCTCAGAAAATATTGTTGACGCTGAGGTTGATATCGAAAGTGATTCCCCATGGACCACATTCATTGGATCAGTTTCGGTTGAACAAGAGTCAGAAAACGATTGTACAGCCTGATATGCAATTTCAAAGGGACTCAAAGGCATCGCGCCATTAAATGAATCCACCTCAAAATCGGAAGGTACGATCCAAGGATCATCAAAAGCAATAGTGTTCAATGAATAGTTGCAATAGAAAGTGATACGTTAGGAAGAGGGAAGGAAAAGGTTCCAAGTAAACCAGAATCTTTAATCAAACCTACCCCAACATCCTTGTAAGGGATAGTTGTTTTACCGACACGCTGAATACTATCTGAAGAGGTTGGGTCGGATGAAAAATAAGTCAACTGGTCTATCGTAACGATCTTTCTGTTATGAGGAAACTTGATAAGCCGAAAGACCGATGAAACAATAGCAATCATAGTGTAAGACCAACTGCGACCCAAGAGAAGGTTGTAATCTAGAGGGGTATCAACCACTTCCACATCTAGATTTACAGTTTTGCCTTCGACCCCTATAGGTAAATCCTGCAAAATGCCAAAAGGATAGAACCCTCGGCCTTCAAAAGCCTTTAAAATCGTCGGAGACTGATTGATTGTGGGAGGACCAAGCGATCTCCAACACTGGATCGACATAATACATGTCGAAGCTCCCTCATCAATCACAGTCTGAAAGCAAGGTCTGTTTTTGACTAACACTGGAATTTCGAAAGCCATTTGATGAGGTAGACGAGGTGTACTATTCTCTAAATCGAAGATTATTAGGTTCAAATCCTGAATATCAATAGCTCCTATAGCAGACAATAGTAATTTATGTTGTGCTGAGCATGATTGCAGCACTTCCAAATCCGACATCACTGAAGGGGAAATAGCTAAGTCTTCAACAATGTTATAATTTTGAGCAGTTCTCGCATGTGGATTGAAAGCTGATTTCCGAACTATACCTTTAGCAGGCGGTTTGATTACTAAGTCAGAGTTAGGTTTCTCAATCTGTAGCGGATCAGAACCAGGAGGAGTTGAAGTTTATGGGTTTAAATCAGAAGATTCTGCTTCTTTACCATCAACAGGGTTTTTACTACCATAATCTTGCAATCGCGTTGCAACCCTGACACGAGACATCATCATAATGGGTTCTTCTGAGGCATTTGAGGAAGAACCGATCATCTTACTATCTTGATTAGGAAAATGATCCTTCAAGACAGCAGACGTTTGAGAACCTTTGACGATTTTCGAAACCTCTGCTCGATGTGGGCAGTCCTTGGTAAAATGATCCTCGTCACAAATGACACAAGGATAGCGAGGTTTACGTTTCTCGTCAGTGGATTTATTTTTATCTGTTTTCTCTTTTGAGTTTTGCTTGTTTTTCTTCTTCCCCTTATTTTTACCACCGGATTTCGATTTGACCGTAGATGATTCTACGACATGGATATCGGCGGGAATTTCAGCGGAAGAGTCTCCTGTCGGGGAATCTGGTAAAGTTATAACAGGGGAAAAAAATTTTGAAGATTTCTTCTTGCTTTTAGTACTAACTGAACCAATCATACCATCAGCGGCATGAGACCCTGAAGGAGCTGCAATTATTTGATTGTGTTTCGGAAGGTCTGGGATTTTTTCATGTAAAGTACCTGACTGCGTATAGACGAGGTCAAGGTACTAAGCCTGAGCAATAACTTTCTCTTTAGTAACAACTTCTGCCTTAGCTACATTTTCAATGATTTTAGGTAATATGATTTTACGAACCATTCCGCTAAAATTTGATCCGGAATAAAAACTTTCACTAAACGCCTTCTACGTCGCCATTCATGAATATGATCGGAAATATATGTGAACGTGGATTGTTTTAATGAAGTTAACAATTTTGTGCCATTGTCGTATCTGACAGGCAACTGAAAATGAGTTAAGAAAGAAGTGGCTAACTAACTAAAATTATAAAAAGAGCCTCGTGGTAACTCAATAACTTGCTCTTTAGTAACAACTTCTGCCTTAGCTACATTTTCAATGATTTTAGGTAATATGATTTTACGAACCATTCCGCTAAAATTTGATCCGAAATAAAAACTTTCACTAAACGCCTTCTACGTCACCATTCATGAATATGATCAGAAATATATGTGGATGTGGATTGTTTTAGTGAAGTTAACAATTTTGTGCCATTGTCGTATCTGACAGGCAACTAAAAATGAGTTAACAAAGAAGTGGCTAACTGACTAAAATTATAAAAAGAGCCTCGTGGTAACTCAATGTACCATTTGGCAGCAAGACCAATCAGAGTTCGTTGAAAAAGACGTAAGTGAATTGAATCATCACTAATGGAATTAGATGCACACCAGAGGTGATAAGTCATTACATGATTTGACGGATTCTCTCCTGACTTACCCTCGAACTTCGGGATATCACTGGGCAACTTATTAGGTATTGGCGGCCAATACGAAAGATAGTAAATCGAATCATTTGTAAGGCGCGACAAATCAAGTAAATCCAAAGTTGCAATAAATGGTAACAGACGGTTAGGGTCGCGAAAACCTTGGGTAACAAGACCAGCCATAGGAGAAGGATATCTAGGATAACCTGGAATTGGATTTGCATTAGGAATATTATAACCTCCTGGGAAACTAGGATTAACAGGACCAAACTGGGGTTGTTGAGGTTGTTGATAAGTATAGCCAGGGTATGGTTGATACTGATAAAATGGGTTTTGTACAGTAGGATCGAATTGTTACTGTCCCTGGTACAATTGATAAGTGAATTGCGGTTGACTTGTGACAACCGTACTTGAACCAGCTTTTCCTGCAAGCATCTGGACCAAAGTTTGAACTGTAAGTCCTGACTGTGGTAAAGAGGCTTGAGGAGTTTTCACTGATGCAGGAACAGTAGAAACCGGAGCTACCGATACTCCATAAACATGTGTGGTAGGTTGAACAAAAGCTGCAGTAGTTGTAGCAGCAGTTTGAGGCAGAGTTCAAGGTGAACTAGGGCCAGGCTGCTGAACTAAACCAGGTGCATAGGTTTGAACAGTAGGCTGGACAGGTTGCTGGGTTGGACCAGAAACCAAAGGTTGTCCAGGTTGAATTGATAACTACACATTAGGTTGCATATTCTGTTGATTTTAAGATGGATCCCACACCATATTCATTCCGGGGTATGGAACCATAAAAGGTTGTGGATATGGAGGACCATAACCGGGTTGAACGTAGGGCTGATAATTAAGCGGTACATTTCCAGCTCCTTGTACAAATGGTTGACCAGAAGGTGGTTGGAAACCTTGAGTTGGGTACTGACTTTGAGGTTGATAACCCTGAGGCACGTACTGAAACTGGGGTTGACTTTGAGGTATGTATTGAAACTGGGGTTTACCTTGAGATATGTATTGAGTCTAGGGTTGACCTTGAGGTATGTACTGTCCCTAAGGTATTTACTATCCTTGAAGTTGCCCCTCAGGCGGTAACTGACTACCTTGAGGTTGCCCCCCAGATGGTAACTGACTACCTTGAAATGGCCCTCTAGGCGATAACTGACTACCTTGGGGTTTCCCCCCAAGCAGTAACTGACTACCTTGAGGTTGTGAATTTGGAATACTACCAGACATCATAAGAATTTCTTCTACGCTCAACGCTTGAGTTCCATTATTACCAATTGATAACTCATGTTCGATTAGTTGAGGAGATGCCCCTGAAAAAGTACCAGAGAGTGACTGATACCTCGAAGGAACAGAAGGACCGCCATATAAAAACGTTTCCGGTGTTTGGGAAAACATAGATGACTGTCTCGACATATTCAATGGAGGATAATAACCTCTGGACGTAGGATGAAAAAGAATTCGAAGTGGTGAAAAATTAAGACCCGGGTTTTCTAAAAAGTTTGTGAATGATACGTAGCAAGCGTCACTCCTAAAAGGACTGTAGAAAATTGATTCACGCTCCCTAAGATCTAAAGTTGGTTGATTTTTGGAAAAAATTATATCTTCGTCCGGACTAACAAGTTCTTCAATAGAAATGAGGCCAAAAGGAAGATTTTGGGTAATGATATTCCCTACCCTGGGTGAACTAGGACCACTAGAAGTTGGAGAAGCAAATCTTGAAGATGGAGTAGCATCAAGTTCGGTTTTAGGCTCAGAAATTTCAGGTTCTTCAGCTAATTCACTGGTAGGAGAAACACTACCAGTAACTTCTGAAAATGAAATTGGCTCAGAAATATACTCTGTTGTTTGTACTTGATAATCAGGATGAACAATTAAAGATGACTCTCCGGCTTCTGGTGACCCAACTCTACTCTCACTAGGTGATACAAGAGCTCGTAGACCTTCAAGCTGGCTTAGTGTATTACTTAGGAGGTTTCCCCCGAAGTCTACGAGACTGTCTCGGTAATTCAGCCACGATTAAATATTTAATTACTCACACGCAAACAAAGAAAATTTCAATAAAACCACCTAAAGTCTCTAAAGAAACAAACAATTGAATCACACGCCTAAAAAAATCTAAGAGTTAAAACCACACACAAACAGTGACTTCCCGTACTAAAAACACTAGTTGGTGATGAAATCCAACGTTGTAGAATTTTAATACAGAAAGGGTGGTTGGAATAGTTACCCCGACAATCTGCTTAATGAAACAGACTGGCACAAGTTTCTTCACAAAACCATCTAGAGTGAAGAGCACCCCCTAAAGAGTCCAAGTGAGTCGACATCTGTTCCAGGTACAGTGAGACCTATCCTTCACCGTCACCTTAGGAAATAATCTTAAGTTTATGGACACTAAGGTTACCAACAACAACGAATACAACTGGGGGAACATTCTGATCCAATCTACGTGCAAGGGCAGAGTAACAAAGCTCAATCCCCTTGAAGGCTCCTCGACATGCTCAATTCGAGGTTTACCAACAAGTGACCCCAAGCTCCTCGATAATGGTTAATCCGAGGTTTACCGTTTATAATAAAGCGCAAATCTTCTATCTTTCCCAATGAAACAGACTTGATTGTCTCAAAGGTTCGGACATGATCTCGTGATTGACTCATTTAAGAGAAGCTTCTCAGAATGTATCAATTACAATTGGATTTATTTCCTACCGCAAGATATAGCTACTTGTTTGTTTTAACTATCTTGGAGAGTTAATTACTCCCTACTCCAAGACACTAGCCTAAGCAATATTGGCAATAAGAGCCCTAGAAATAAAAACAATTACTAGATCAATTTTAATTAAGCGTTACTTTTATGGGTTGTTCTTTAAGTTAATAGGTACGGAAATTAAACTTTGATGGTGTGAAGACTCGACTCCAAAAACACTAAAAAATGCACCTAAAATGATAAACAATTTGTTTTGCTTTCAATGAATTCCTAGCTAAAAGAAAGAGTTCGAGAATGCAATTCTTTGAGAAACAAATCTTTCTTTCAACATGTAAATGAAAAGAAAATCCTTTTGTCTTTTTCAATAAGAACTCAAAACGACACCACTAATTATGCTCACAATAAATCCCTTTCCTTTTTCAAAACTCGAAACTACAAAAAACAATTTCTTTCAAAAGAGATTCTACAAGTTCTAGAAAACACTCAAAACTACAAAAACTAATCTTGAGATCTAAAAACTTCTAAAAACCTAATTGAATAAAAGCTTCAATTCCTTTTGAGGATGTTTTACTTAGTTATTCAATAAACTAAGGATTCATTCGTTCAGAATAACAAATCAATCAAATAACATCCAAATATGTTTTCTCTTATAAAAATGAAATTAAAACCTTATAACCAAGTTCATTCAAAGATTTGCAAAGAGAAAACTAAATCTATTTCTCACAAAGGACAGATTTCAAAACTCAGTCAGACTCATCAAAAACACAAGAAGACACCAGGGTAATCTAAGGTTTCTCAAGCTTCTGATCTTTGAGTCACTACAGAGACCAAGTGAAAACCACTCCAGGCATGCAAAACTTCTAGAAAATCATCTAAAACAAAAATACCAATGGAACTCACTTTACAAGAGATTTTTGACAGAACACACACAGATCTGGGTAGACACTAAAAGTCGTAAATGAAACCTAAACTTAACTGGAAGAAAACATTTTAGGTTTTTTTTTTTTTTTTACAGCGTCCGCGGGCTTCCAGAAGAACCAGATGTGGTACTGCTCTGTGTACTAAAGGAAAAGTGCAGAGATGTCTGCACTGTCTGTAAAGAGAAAGTGCAGTCCCTGAAAACTTCGAAAAAAAACAAAAAATAATCCAGATTCTAAAAACTACCCAATCCAACACACATCAAGCAAAAACCAGAAACGAGAACAAGTTTCTCAAGTCAAAGACAAAAGAAAACCAAAAACCAAATTCAATTCCCCAGCGGAGTCGCCAATTTGTTGGCCGGATAAATTGACCTTGCGAACAAAGCCGATCTCCCTAATATCAGAAGATAATCTAGCAACAAGCAGACAAACAAATCTATCTTTCTCTAAACATATGTGATTCATAAATAAAAACTATAGATGTGTTTAGACCCTACCTTAAGTCCAACACTAGTTTGCAGCAGCCATCCTTCAACCGTCCGAAAGAGTTTCCTTTTGAGAACCTGCAATCACAAAACAACAAACATCAAATAACACCTGCATAGCTAATATCATAAATCATGTCCATTATGGTAATCAAGGAATCCATAAAACAACAGCTTATTGAAAAAAACAAACTTATTTGTATTAACTTTGAAGTAGAAGAACCTTACAACCTTTTCAGCCTTGATGTTGAACAAGCTCTTCCTGGGGTCCGAAACAGGGATTTCCTTTACTTTGACAAGCCTTGCACTCTTCCAAATGAGATCAAAGAGGTATGTAATCTCTCCTCATAAAAGCTCAATTAAGAAAACTAAGTTCCAGTAGCATTTCATCTCAAAAATATTCAGCTTTAAACCTCTCAAGTAACCAGCCCAATGCTTCATTTTATAGTGCAGAGGAAGGAGGTTACAGATCCACCTATGAAGGGATAGAGTCCTCCTTCAAAGGGATAAGCTCCTCACATCAAGGGGTTAGCTCCTTAAGCTATGGGATGCATGAACGTTAAGAGAGCGATCTTGCCACCTCAAGATTCCTTCCAGAAGCTTTTAGAAATGACTCAAAGTGAGTTTTTAAGAATATACTTGCGCTTTTTTAACTTTTACAGGGGTCCGCACCCATAGTACAAAGACAAAGCGGTCAAGTGCATAGGAGAGATGACCATTAGGTGCGGGACCGCAGGTAATGCAAAGAGAAAGTGCGGAACCAAAGTTTTATAGACTTTTGAGGGCTTTCTCTTATTTTCAAGGCTTGATATGAGAAACTGAGGCTTATGAATTGCAAAGGAGGAAAGTATGAGTGGTAATGGACTCACACAGATTGCAGAGATGTCAAGGTGACATTTTTTTGTGCAACAACACGCCATTTAATACGGTTATGACCGCAATGGCCAACCCCAACTTCGCCCTCCAAACTTGACATGCCTTCACCAAAATTATATGTAAACGCGCTAAGTTTGGTGGGGGCGGGATTTGATCCCCCGACCTCCCGTCTTTGATGCCAACGCCCAACCGCTCCACCAGGTGGGCTCATTGGTAAATCCACCAGGGAATTTTGATATAAACCTTCACTTTGCTTAGTGCGCCAAGCATGGAGGAGCAGAGGAGAACAGGCACAGAGACCGAGGAGAGCGTGCACACGGATCAAGAAATATTATTTGTTTATTTGAAAGTAGAACCATGAGCCTAGAGAAAAGGCAGGCGGAACCATGATTGGCCGAAATTCCCAGGACGGTGAAATTTTTGCAGTGTCCAAATTGGACAAATTTTATGTCGATCCTACACCTCTCAGCGACACGAACCTGATAGCGCAATCAAAATTTCAATATGAGCAGCAAATTTGCAGAGGACCCGGAGGAGGGAATATTTGAGGAATCTAGGGGGAATCTAAAAGATTTCTTAAGCCCCAGATTTTCGTTTTCTCAGAATTCAGAAATTTGACAGTCAATTTTACCCTATTCGACGCCACAAATATGATGGCGCATTCAGATTTTCCATTTGATCATTTCATTTTTCAGCCACTTTTCTAAGTGGAGTGCAGGTGTCAGCGTTCATGTGCAAGCAGCCATTCCATGAGATTCGACGCCTTGAGATTGATGGTACGGCCAAGTTCAGCAGTTTGACATCCTCTTCTTTAGATGGCCCCCGGATGTGAGGTATATGCAGTGCGTTCATGTACTTATTTTCGTATGCATTGTGCTGAACAAATCCCTGTTTGATGTTTGATGTGTGATCTTGTTTTCTTACTTGTTTCATGATTCCTGCGTGATGTGACGCGGAATCATTTGTGGGATGTATTTGTTGTCATGATTCGTCATGTTTGTTTGAGATCCCTTTGTCGTTATGTTGATGGGATACTCATGTGTCGCCATGTATGATTGCATTGAGATCCCTGTTATGCCATGTTGGTGGGTGTTCATTATCATCATGCATGAATTTATGTCATACTGATAAGAGTCCTTTTTGACTGAAAGTTCCTGTAGCAGAACATCTCTTGGAGCCACTCCTGCGTGTAGGCATGTTCCTTGTATGATAGCGACGTCACCACCTATGTACATCATCACTATTGACAACACTTCATGCAGCGGCCTACACCATCTTGACACAGGGGCCCAAAGACATAGTCCCTCCTGGACGAACTCTGTTATCAACGTCTTGAGTTTTATGTTGTTGATGATTGTCATGTTCCTTCTTCTTTACAGCATGCATTTACGTTCCTTTATGCTATTTTAATTGCAATTCTAATCACATCACAAAAGCAAAAGATCTTGGTTAAATTCAGGAGTAGAGTCAACTCAAATCACTTTCTTCGTATTCCCATCGTTATTCTTTGCTTGCAGCTTTGACGAGTTTCCTTGGGTTGTTCCACCTTGTCTTTGTCCTTTGTTTTGTGGTTTGGGGGTTCTCTTGCCCTGCTTTGGGTTCGTAGATCCAAACACCTACTTCTTCTGTTTAAATTTATGCCCAATCTTAACAGCATGTTGGTATGTCTCACCAAGCAAGGAGATGTCTAGGAACTCCATTTATGCTTTAATGTATTTATGCAAACAACAACGGTACTTGAGCACCAGATGTCACTCAGAGTCCTTGATACCTAGCTCCATGTGTAGGTTATGAAAGATATTCGTGAACTCTAGCACTTCTTGGTCCCTTTCTGTCACGATGTGGCCCATTTTATGTAATTGTCGTCACAGCTCCCGACAGGGTAATATTGTTCCTTAATAACATCTCAGAAAGAGTCCCAAGAAGGCACAACTGAAAATAGTGAAGATTCCTCCTCATATCTTTGATCACAGTAAGTTTCCCACCAATCCTTGACATGGGGGTCAACCTTAAGGAGTGCAAAAGTAATCTTTTCACTATCACAAAAGTTATGGACTGAAAAATATA
The DNA here is from genome assembly GCA_000404065.3 of Pinus taeda. Lineage (NCBI taxonomy): Eukaryota > Viridiplantae > Streptophyta > Pinopsida > Pinales > Pinaceae > Pinus > Pinus taeda. Next base: position 28,015 of record APFE030757793.1, on the reverse strand, counting down.
CTTCTAGCATATTTAACCATTTATCTAGATCATTTGTGTCTATCTCAAGGTTACTTGGGAGCGGGAGCGAAAATGGGGAGCGGGAGCGACATTTTCAGATGCTCCCGATTTGGGAGCGAATCCTGGAGCGTTTTTAATATATATATAATTTTATTATAATATATATTTATATATATATAATATATTATTTATATTTTTGATGCATATATGTCAACAAAACATGTTAGATGATGATTAGATAAAACATAAAATGACCATAGATTGAACCAAACAACAATCATCTAGAAGTTATAATATTCATCAACCATGTCCACGTTAGTAACGTACACATATTGATCATCATTGATCACCAAAGTTGTACTTGTAAGCTAAGTGTAACCATTACAACAAATAATATCTAACATGAAATGAAGTGTTATAAAATGAAATGAAATGAAACAACTTTCAACTTTCACGAAGTACCATATTCATAATCCATTACCAATGAGTTATAATTGCCAACTTCAAAATTCAAACTTAAACTATCATATATTGTTTACAACAAATATCATAATAAATATGAAAGAGTCAACAGTTATAAAAACTACTAGAAACTAGAAAAGACAAGTAAATCTATCATCTACATATTCCTCTTGCCACCACGAATAATGTATAATTTCTTAGCAGTCTTAATGTATAATTTCTAGGAGTCTCCTCCCGCACAGTCCCACGACCAAAACCAGAAGGCACATGCCCTTCACGTGAGGATGTACATGGAGGCAGCAACAGCAAAGGAACAAGACTTGGAACATGAGCATTGTTATTGGATGGTGGAGGTGGCATGGTTGTTGCTTCATCTTCCTCTTTTATAAGTTTTGCTTCCAGTTCTTCAAGATGTATAGTGCCATCCTCCAAATTATCTTCCTCAGGGTAGTTGTCCCAAATTTTATAAGTTGGATCTTCATAAACCCAATCACAGTAATGACTCAAAAACCTCAAGTTGTAGTGCACATAAACCAAGCTTTCTGCCCGATTTTCATTGAGTCTATTTCTTCTCACATTATGTATGAAGCTGTAGGTACTCCAGCACCTCTCTACAGAAGAAGTATTTACAACCTATGAGAGAACTTTTTTTTGCCAATTTTGGCAAAAGACCCTGGGCGCCATATGCTTCCCACCATGTGAGAGCATCAAATTTGTTTCTATCTTCCATTGCATGGAAAGAACAAAACAAACCAATGCAACTAAAGTATCTACCTAATTCAAGACGCGGATTAGCACATTCCTCCATATCAGGGATTAACTTGTCTAATGTTTGCAAATATCCTGTAGATACCTCTTGATCTATATGGGATTTGACCCTAACCCCACCCCCAAGTGTAGGTTGGCCCAACCAAGATGGAGAGTAGTATTTTTGCACAAGGATATACACCAAGGCACGTAGTGGAATATTAAGTTTATTCCACCGTGTACACACACAATTGTGAATCAGTGTATACAAATTGGGATCATTTTTTTGAATAATATATTTTAATTGCCCCAACATGGTATCCATCTGCTCATACACCTCTCCAATCACTAGTTTATCTGTATCTGCAAAACGAATCATGTGATAAATGGGCTTGGTGAATTCCAATACTTGACTCACATGTGCCCAAAACTGACCATCAAGAGAGGTCTCCTCCACCTGTTCAAAACCTTTCTTGTTAGCTGCATTTGTAGCTCTTTCCTTTAATACCTGCTAGTGTGGACTTGATACCATGCTAGCCAATGACTCTTTAACTTCAAAAGGCACCTGAAGGTGAGGTAATAGCTAGGAAATCTAGTCTTCACAATCTTCAACAACTCCAATGTTGAGTGACTGTGGAAAAGCCCATGGGTATTGCTATCATTTGTAATAAATTTTATCATTTGTTTGCCACTCTTGTACAAATCACCAATCCATTTGTATTGTGTTGATTTTGGTGTAGCTTGGGAGGTACACCAAGCCCTAGCATTCGAGGGTTGGAGGCCAAAGCGCCACAAATGGTCTTGTGGGCTGAGGACCAAGCTTGGGGGTTTTGGCACCCATTGCGTTTTGGGACAAAACCATGATGATTTCACGACATGTGATGGATGAGGATGATAGTGCTCGGAAAGACGATTCCAACGCATCAAAAATCATCCAAATCCGAGTTGTCATTTCGGAGAAAATGAATTTGAACTTGACATGGTAATTATGGATTTTTCAAGTAGGCCTACTTGAAGTAAATCAAAATTAGACGTGTCGGTTCAAGTTGTCTTCATGGAGGCCTTGAATGGCTATATATAGGAGACATAAGGTCTCACAAGAACTCGGTGGAGAGAGATACTTTTGTGCCGTACACGCAGCGAGAAGAGGACTTGAGACAATCCGGTAAGGTCACTTCAGGACAACGTGGAGAGCCCAGATTGGAGGACGAGTTGCTGTGGGGAGTGTGGATTGGTTTGAGGGTTATTTGAGGGTGCGAACAGGTCCGAGAACAGGTTTGTATCAAGGACCGAAGTGTTAGAGGTTAGGTCGAGTTGAGAAGGCTCCTCGCAGGCCTGTTTTGAAGGTATTTCAATAGCACCGAGATGTTGGAGTGAAGGCCGCAGTGCCTTGTTGTCGGGCCGCAGGAGGAGGGGTATGTTTGAGAGGATGTTGTGTTGGGACAACCCTCAAAAGAGGATACCGAAGGCAGTTTGAAGGGTTGTAAGACAGTCGTTGTCATAACAGGGAGGAAAGTCTTTGTTAAGGACTAGAAACTGCCCATACATTGCACTGTGGAGGGAGATCCTTTCACTAAAGGACAGTCGCAATCCTTAAGGGCAATTCTGGGCAGGAATAAGGGTTGGAAGATGGACTGTCATGATGCCCTAGTTTGCAGCGGTGGAGCAACCTTCAAACAGTGGACAGAGGTATGTATTTTTAGTGAATGTTTGCAAGTATTGGATCTTAGTTTAGATCAGATTTGGATCAGGGTAAGGTAGTTGTGGGAGTCAAGGAGGGGGCAGATCCGTTGATCAGATTCCCTAGTGACAAATCCCACAGAGATAGTGCAACGTGGTGAACAGCAGCGTGCTTAGAGGTGTATTGTGTCAAGGGTTGACTTTTGCAAGGATCTGTTTGATGTTCTGATTGTAGCAGCCCTTAGGAGTTGTTCAGTGGATCCCACATGGACTGTTGGGAAGCTTACCAAGTAGCCAAGGTGACAACAATCACATTAGATCAAGAGGCAAGACGACAACAAGAAGTTATGTTGCAGATCGACTCATGTACGATGGATTGATGGTGTCCTAGGTGGGGACACATGGCAGATTGATGGAGTCTGTGGGCAGCCATGTGTAAGGGTCTCTCAGGTGTGAGGATGCCCTAACTAGGAGCAGATACTACAGCATGAACTTGGTCTCTCTAGGACTGTTGGAGGGAAACATGAGATTAGACCAAGTGTGGATGAGATAGCACACTTATGGTCTGTCGGAGCACAGCATGTTAGTGTCCATGTTGAAACTAAAGTCCAACACCTTGATGGACAAAGGAGACTGCTAGCCTGGCACTTGTTGATAAGCTCATGGGTTTGATCAACTAGGAGCAGGATTGTGTACCCTGAGGTGTGCATGTGGAGAAGGACTTCTGCAACAGATGAAGGGCAACACTCCTAGCCCGTGTTAACTATAGGAGATGGACATCTTGCAGTGATAGTTAGTAGCCCTCCATGCCCTATGTTGGTCTCCGTCAGAGTAGTGCAAGGAGACCATAGTGGGTTGAAGTCCCAAAGTAGATGAGGAGCAGTGGTGGCCAGATTGAGAGTTGTTCACAAGTGGAGTTGTGAACAACTCGACAGGAGTCTCAATAAGTTATGCCCTTGATGGATGAAGGGACAACTAGAGAGCAAATTGGATAGCCGAGATTCAGTGGACAGATGGACTTGGAGGATTGATAGAGGCAGAGTTGCAAATCGGGAGCAAAGGACCAGGAAGGTACAAGGTACAACCGAGATGGGTTGTTAGATGCTACAGCCAAATGGTCAGAGTATCTTATCTTGTACTAGTCGATGTATGTGGGTAAGTTGGAGACTACTTGTATTATATGTTGTTAATAAAACAAAGTTGGGTTGAAAAATTAAAAAGTTGTCTATGTTCTGTGCATATGTGATTTACTGCTTTATATTTCCGCTATGCAAAGTAGTTTATGGTTGAGATTCTTGGTTTGGTAGCATCAATGATTTTAAGACTCTAACCTAGACCCAAGGTCGTGGAAATTCGACATGGTATCAGATGGTGTTTGAGCTACTTTGAGGGACAGTGAATCAAGTGTGCACAGCGAAGGAACTCAGAGGGAGTTGTGGGTGTCTAGATCATGGAGCAGAGGGTTCAGCTGAAGACATGGAGATGTGGTCTTCACTAGCTTGGCAGCGAGATTGGTTGGGAGTTCTGGTGGATTGGTGGCGAGCCTGGTGAATAACAGTTTGTTGTAGGATAGATTGTTGATCATGGACTTCTATTGATGTGTCATGGATGATTGGGACAGCTCAAGGGTTTCTTTGGCATGGACGAGATCGTGTTGATTGAGATGGCTTCATGTGATGGACTAAATATTGGTAGGCTAGAGTCTTCATCAGATCGTGGTGTTGCATATCCGAGATTGGCAAAATTTGCACGAGTGCTATTTGATACAAGAGGACAAGTGCTTGCATCTAGGCCAGTGGAGATCGTATAAACTCAGAGGAAGTCTAGCCTCAAGGGGAGCATCCCTATGGAGGATCGAGATCTTCAGGTTCAAATATGACGAGGCAGAGGCACTACCGAAATTGTCGGATTCATCTACAGCGTATGCTGCAATGATGGATGCCAGGTGGGCTAGTTTCGTCAATGGATTACTTCCTAGTCTTGGAAGTACCTCCCTCACTAAGAGGGAGTGTTGATTTTTGTGTAGCTTGGGAGGTACTTCAAACCCTATCATTTGAAGGTTGGAGGTCAAAGCGCCACAAATAGTCTTGTGGGCTTGAGGACCAAGCTTGGGGGTTTTGGCACCCATCATGTTTTGGGACAAAACCATGATGATTTCACAACATGTGATGGATGAGGATGATAGTGCTTGGAAAGACAATTCCAACGCATCGAAAATCGTCCAAATCCGAGTTGTCGTTTGGGAGAAAATGAATTTTGAAGTTCACATGGTAATTATGGATTTTTCAAGTAGGTCGACTTGAAGTAAATCAAAATTAGACGTGTTGGTTCAATTTGTTTTCATGGAGGCCTTAAAAGGCTATATATAGGAGACGTAAGGTCTCATTTGATCATCCAAAGAGAGCAATACTTGCCTCACAAGAACTCGGTGGAGAGAGATACTTTTGTGCCTAGCCGCAACAAGAAGAGGACTTGAGACAGTGTGGTAAGGTCACTTCAGGACAGCGTGGGGCACAAAGATTGAAGGCCGAGCTGCTATGGGGATTGTGATTGGTTTAAGGGTTGTTTGAGGGTGCAAACATGTCTGAGAACAAGTTTGTCTCAAGGACCGAAGTGCTGGACGTTAGGCCGAGTTGAGGAGGCTCCTTGCAAGCCTGTTTTGAAGGTATTTCAACAGCACCAAGATGCAAGAGTGAAGGCCGCAGTGCCTTGTTGGAGGGCCGCAGAGGAGGGGTTTGTTTGAGGGTGTGTTGTGTTGGGACAACCCTCCAAAGAGGCTACCACAAGCAGTTTGAAGGGTTGTAAGACAGTGGATGTCATAACAAGGAGGGTAGTCTTTGTTAAGGACTAGAAACTGCCCATACATTGCAGCATGGAGGGAGATCCTTTCACTAAATGACAACCGCAGTCCTTAAGGGAAATTATGGGCAGGAATAAGGGTTGGAAGAGGGACTGTCATGATGCCCTAGTTTGCGGTGGTGGAGCAACCTTCAAACAGTGGACAAAGGTATGTATTTTTAGTGAATGTTTGCGAGTATTGGATCTTAGTTTAAGATCAAATTTGGATCAGGGTAAGGCAGTTGTGGGAGTCAAGGAGAGGGGGCAGATCTGTTGATCAAATTCCCTACTGACAGATCCCACAAAGAGAGTGCAGCATGGTGAACAACAGAATGCTTAGAGGTGTATAGGGTCAAGGGTTGACTCTTGCAAGGATCTGTTTGATGTGCCGATTGTAGTAGCCATTAGGAGTTATTTGGTGGATCCCGCGTGGACTGTTGGGAGGCCTACCAAGCAGTCACATTTGATCAAGAGGCAAGAGGACAACATCAAGGTATGTTGTAGATCGAATCATGTACGATGGCTTGATGGTGTCCTAGGTGAGGACACATGGCAGATTGATGGAGTTTGTGGGCAGCCATGTGTAAGGGTCTCTCAGGTGTGAGGATGCCCTAACTAGGAGCAGATGCCCTAACTTGGTCTCTCGAGGATTGTTGGAGGGAAGCGTGAGAGAAGACCAAGTGTGGATGAGATTGGATACTTACGGTCTGCTGGAGGACAGTGTGTTAGTGTCCATGTTGACGCTGAAGTGCAACACCTTGATGGACAAAGAAGATTGCTAGCCTAGCAGTTGTTGATGTTAAAAGTTCTGAATCTACATATCAGAAACCCCTACTGCAATCACTAGTTTATCATCTCCTACTTTTTCTTTTCATTTAACAACTTATTCAATTACATAAACATCAATGAAAAACATTATTGCTACCTACACATACAAACAAATCATGAACTGAAATAAAATGAGACAATCACACAAGGGACACCGTTATTTTTGGACAATCGTCCCCAGAAAAAACTCAATTCAAGAAAACTAGTGCAACATATAGAGGGTTTGTATTATTAAGCAGATTCTTGAATATAACTAGGGTACCAAATGCGGCTCGCCCAACAGAGAATAACCTTGGCAAAAGTACCTCTATCTGGAGACAAATATTTTGGAAAATCTAGCAACTGGATGATCAAACCCCACAGATGAACATGTTGTCCCCAGTGTTGGGCAACGTTGGCTGGTCCAAGCTCTGCGCTGAAACTGTTTCACCTCCTCTAGGAGCTGCATCACCCTCTTAGTGAGCCTCCATAGCTGAGAAAGTCGATATGTTGAACTACTCTCTCTCTGCTCCACAGACAAACCCCAACGCTGCCTCTAAGGGCCATCATCAACCCCTTTAGCTTCTGCGTCAGCTTCTCTGGCCTCTGCATCACCCTCTCCGAAGCTGCATTGTCTCTCATGGTACTGCTTTGCCTCTCTGCTATGTATTCTTCGGCCTTGGACTGAAGTCCCTCTGCCGAACTACCCCTCACTGCAACTCAAATCACTAGCTCGATTTTCTCAGCAAACCTTGCCCCAGAAAAATCTAACTCTTTGATCAATTCGATGTATCTCCAACTGACCCTCAAGCCTCCTCTTATACTTTTCCTGTTGATGAATCAACGGTCCTGATCTAATCTCTAATCAACGGCTAAGATTAAAACAAGCTTGATCCTTGTCACTTAGAACCTTCTCACCCATATTCTTATTAATACACATTAATATATTTATTTTCCTAAGTTTAGACTTACGAACTCATTAAAAATATTAACTACTTTAATAACTCCTCATCCGGGTGGAATTTCTCCAAACGATCTATGGGTTCTGGAGATCTCATGTGTTCTAGCCACTCCACCAAATTTCGGAGCTAGAGCACAATTGATGCTAACCAAAATCAACACTCCCTCTTAGCGAGGAATGTGCTCTAGCAATACTTCTCAACAAAAGTATCACACTGATCCACGTCATCGGTCCTCTGTGTTGTAGATGCTTGGCATGCTGCCCTTCATCCACTGCATTGTTGCTTCCTGTACTACTGCACATGATTCTGCCACTGCCATTGCTACATCTGTACTGCAGCTCCCTCTCAAAATGTTGCATCGTGTTGCCCATAGCATTACTGCTGCTAACTGCTGCACTGCAACTCAGTTACTGAGAAGCAAGTAACTGATACTTTACCCAAAAACTGACATCCTGGTCAATATGGATGCCTCGTGATCTTGAAGCTACCTTTGTTGTTAATTTGTGCTGACCCTCTGCTGCCACTGCGGTGCTGCAAACAGCGTTTTGCCTCTCACACTGTTACAACATCCATTGCACTACCTCAGACTTTGGCACTCTAGATCTACCATCGTTGCTCCATCACACCTTGCTCCAACCAACACTCATCGTTATGCTACTGTCATTAAGGGCTCCCGTAGCCGTATGTGATCCAAGAGTTTGGGCACCTCAAGGATCCTACCTCCATGTAGTCATCTCGACTACAACTCCATATCACCCCACCTCTTCTCTAGAGGTGCATGAGCACTCATGGCACAATTGTCATCCTCACCTTCCTTGTTCACTTTCGCTAGAGCGACCTTTGATTCAAAAGCCTCCCCTTTGCTCCCCACAGTTGAAGCATCTAACCTTGGTGATGTCTTTCTTCTTCCTCTTCTACTGCCCCTAGTGTCCCGATGATGCTAGAGTTGCATCCTCCTCCTCCTTCTTGACCCGGGCTCCTTTGCTGCTACTCCCTGTATTGGTCGTCCTCCTGAGCTCTTCTTGTCGAAGAGCTACCCACATCTCCTCCCAACTGGGGACAGTGTCTTTGCCCAAAATACTTTGGACAAATGTCTCCCCGTCCTCGGTGACTGCATTCAGGACAGTCCTAACCATAAACACAGGATCTGGCGTCAACCCCACAGAAGTCAACTCGTCGTGAATCTCTTGCAACCTGAGAAGGAAGGGATCTATCTCGTCTCCTTTTTGCATCTACTACTATCAGTTGATTTTCTAATAGCATATTATGTTGGATGAAAGATCCCTGACACAAGGTAGTCAACACCTCCCACATCTCCCTCCTTGTGTTATTCTTAGCAATGTGTGGTACTACATGATCTTTGACCCTGTCTAGGATCATGCACTTGGCCTCCTTGTACTTCCTCAATGGATCAGCGTCAACCGACTCAGCAACTACCTTTAAGGGATAGTCCTCGATGCGATGTTTGTCTAGGATTGCCAGGATCCTGGCCTTCCAGATGACAAAATTGGATGCTCCATCCAATCTCTCCTTATCCCTCAACCCATTCATTGCCATCTATATACTCAACAATAGGACTGGTTCTCTTGTCCCTCTCCTGCTTTCAATCTAGCAAAACTTGGTTCTTAATTTCTTTGGCGCTAGAAATCCTCTAAGGAACAAGCTCCTCTAGACTCCCTCTGAGTCCTGATTTCCTTCACGGAAATCCTCCCACCAACTATCGAATCACTTCCTCTCCAATCCTCCTTTGCTACTGCAACTGGGATCTAGATTACTTTGGCTAGAAATCTGTCAAGGCAGTGACTCCCTCTACCTCGGCTCTGTCTCCATAGACATTGTTTTGCACCAACAGAAACAACATCCCACCAGCTCCTCAAATCGAATCTGCTCTACGTCCTCAGCCCGGCAACTAACTGATTTGAACCTCTCAAGGTCTGCACTGGCCCCGAGAGCTGACGCAGTCAATGTGTGGGCTCCACTCTGGGTCTACATCACCCTCTGCAGGCTCGAAATGCTGACGTAGGCACTGCATGAGCCTCTACGTCACTCTTGCAGCTGCGCCTCTGCCTCTGAAACAACGTTGTCACTCAAGACAACTGCTTCTCTGCAGCAAATTCTCTGGATCTCTCAGTTGGTGTCTTCAATCTCCTATGATCTGCAATGCTCTAATATCATGTGAAAATTCCTGAATCTACACATCATAAACCCCTATTGCAATCATTGGTTTATCATCTCCTACTTGTTCTTTGCATTTAACAAGTTATTTAATTACATAAACATCGATGAAAAATACTATTGCAGCCTACACATACATACAGATCATGAATTGAAATAAATTAAGACAATCACACAAGGGACACCGTTATTTTTTAACAATCGTCCTCAGAAAAACCCGATTCGGGAAAACCGGTGCAGCATATAGAGGGTTTGTATTATTAAGCAAATTCTTGAATACAATTAGGGTGCCAAATGCAGTTCACCCAACAGAGAATAACCTTGGCAGAAGTACCTTTATCTGGAGACGGATATTTCAGCAAATCCAGCAATTGGATGATCAAACCCCACAGATGACCCTGTTGTCCCCAGTGTTGGGTAGCGATGGCTGCTCCAAACTCTGCGCTGGCACTGCATCACCTCCTATAGGAGTTGTGTCACCCTCTCAGTGAGCCTCCATTGCTCAGAAAGTCGATACGGCGATATGCTGAATTTCTCTCTCTATGCCCCGTAGATAAACCCTAGTATTGCCTCTAACGGCTTGCATCAGCCCCTCCAGCTTTTGCGTCAACAGCATCAACTTCTCTGGCCTTTGCATCACCCTCTTTGGAGTTGTTTTGTCTCTCCTGGTACTACTCTACCTCTCTGCAATGTATTCTTCAGCCTTGGACTGAAGTCCCTCTGCCGAACTGCCCCTCACTGCAACTCAGATCACTAGCTCGAATTCTCAACAAACCTCGCCCTAGAAAAATCAAACTTTTTGATCAATTTGGTGTATCTCCAACTGACCCTCAAGTCTCCTCTTATACTTTTCCTGTTGATGAATCAACGGTCGTGATCTAATCTCTAATCAACAACGAAGATTAAAACAAGCTTGATCCTCGTCACTTAGAACCTTCTTACACATATTCTTATTTATACACATTAATATTTCTATTTTCCTAAGTGTAGACTTAGGAACCCATTAAAAATATTAATTATTTTAATAATTCCTCATCTAGATGGAATTTCTCCAAATGATTTATAAGTTCTGGAGATCCCATGTGTTCTAACCCCTCCACCAAATTTCGGAGCTAGAGCACATCTGATGCTACCCAAAATCAACAATTGATAAGATCAAGGGTCTGATCAACCAGGAGCAAGATTGTGTAGCCCAAGGCGTGCGTGTGGAGAAGGACCTCTGCAACAGATGAAGGGCAGTCCTCCTAGCTCGTGTTCACTGTGGGAGATGGACATCTTGTAGCGATAATTGGCAGCCCTCTGTGCCCTATGTTGGTCTTCATCAGAGCAACGCAGGAAGACCATAGTGGGCTGAAGTTCCAGAGTAGCTGAGGAGCAGCAATGGGCAAATTGAGAGTTGTTCACAAATGGAGTTGTGAACAACTCGACAGGAGTCTCGATAAGTTGTGCCCTTTATGGATGAAGGGACAACTGGAGAGCAAATTAGATAGCCGAGATTCAATGGCCAGATGGACTTGGAGCATTGATAGAGGCATGAGCTGTAGATCGGGAGCCGAAGGACCAGGCAGGTACAAAGTACGACCAAAAGGAGTTGTTAGATGCTATAGCCAGATGATCAGATTACCTTTTCTTGTACTAGTGGATGTATAAGGGTCATTATCCTTCGTCGGGAGCCCTTGACTGTTGTATTATATGTTGTTAATATAAAAAGTTGGGTTGAAAAATTAAAAAGTTGTCTATGTTCTGTGCATATGTTATTTACTGCTTTATATTTCCGCTGTGCAAAGTAGTTTATGGTTGAGATTCTTGGTTTGGTAGCGTCAGTGATTTTAAGACTCTAACTTAGACCCAAGGTCATGGAAATTCAACATATTGTTGGTTTTTGTTCTTAATAATATCATCCATCAAAAGGTTCATTGTGTGAACCAAACACCCAAACCAAAATATGTTGGGGTATTTATCCTCAATAGTTGCTCACGTTGCCTTATAATTAGCAACATTATCAGTGACGACTTGGATGACATTGTATGGACCAATATGTTCAATTGTTTCAAGTAATGGTTCTGCAATGTTGATGTCGGTCTTGAACTTTCAAAAAATAGATCCAAGTTTTCCTCGAGTGGTCATCAATGAATAAGGAAATACTCGGCACCGCTGACAGCTTTGACGAACATAGGTTCGCAGATATCGGAGTGTATCAACCCTAGTACACTCTTGGCCCTGTTGTTGCTCTTGGGAAATGTCGCCTTGGCATACTTTCCTAGAGCGCATCCCCTGCATACATCATCTTGTTGCGTACTCACATCAGGAACTCATGTTACAGTGCTCCTGTGAATTCTCAGAGCTCCATGGTGCAAGCGATCCATCCTTCTATGCCATAGTTCGTTCAAGTCTTTGTCCCCATGACTGGCTATTAGTGCCATTGGAGATTCTAGTTGTAATCTGTACAATCGATTACTTTGATCCCGATCTGCACTTTCTTTTTCCAGCTCGGGTGTTTGACGTATAACTTTTCCTTAATGAAGTAGACGTCATAGCCCTTGCCTTGTAGTTGTGACACGGAAAGTAAATTCTTCCCCAATCCTAGCAAATGCAGCACATTTGTGGCATGGAACTGCTCTCTCGATTCTGTCTCCCTTTCCTACTAGAGTACACTTTGCCTTGTTCCCCATGGTGATCTAAAAGTTCATCATCTCTTCTTGATATTCTGAGAAACATTCCCTGATTCCCGTCATATGCCACGAGGCTCCACTGTCTATGTACCATACCTGGAAGCCAACATAAAGAAATCGAAATCTCTCTCTCTCTTGTGCAATCTTCTGAAAATCTGAGTGATTCCCCTGAGGTGGATGCCTCTACATCGTGGTTTCGACCCGTAACTGATTTTCCCTTTCTGTCTCTGATTACTTGCTCTGGTACCATGTGAAAATTCTATCACTGCAGCAACTGATTTACTTTTCCTACTTATTTCATCATAAGTTATTCTTGAAATTACTTCAACCAACATTAAAATAAATACTGCTGCAGATATCACATCGTAATACAGAAACAAAAATAGGCACACATTGACACAGTTATTTTGGACAAATGTCCCCGGAAAAAGCCAATGTGGGAAAACTAGTGCAGCAAGGGAGGATTTTATTATTCAGAAATTTTCTTGTACAACAGGGTGCCAAACTGGCTTACCCACAGAGAGACAAACTTCTAGCACATTTCTAAACCCAACGTAGGCCCTACTAACCTCTGCTACAGCCTGAAACCCTCTTCGTCAACATGAAACCCTCTACGTCAGCGTACTGAGGCTCTGCGTAGCCTCTCTGGGGTTCTACGTCACTCCTGCAGCCTCTGCGTGGATGAAGCAGGCTCTTCTGGCTCTGCGCAGCATCTGCTACCTCTACGTGGCTTCCTCTGGCTCTGCGTCTGCCTCTTCTGCACTGATCTCTTGTCTCTCTGTTCCGTACTTGTTGCCTCCTGACTGCTCTCCAGACCACTACTTCAATTTCTCAGCAAACCCCGCTCCGAAAATTGAACTGACTAGTCTCCCTCAGTGTGTTATCCAAGTGCCCCTCAAGCCTCCTCTTATACTTTTAATGTTGACATCTCAACGACCGAGACTAAGTACCTAATCAACGGTTAAGATTAGATCTAGCTTGATCAATGTCTTTTGGACCATTCTAACACAGATTCATATTAATACACATTAATATTTTATTTTCCCTAAGTTAAGACTTAAGGACTCCATTAAAAATATTAATTATTTTAATATCTCTTGATCTGTTTAGAATCTACCGAAACCCTTTCTGGGAATTGGAGATCTCATGTGCCCCAACCTTTGCACCAAATTCCGTGGCTAGATCACATTTGATGCTACCCCAAATCAACACTCCCTCTTAGTAAAGATTGTGCTCAAGCAATACTCCTCACTGAGTATTACTTTGATCATCTAGCATCCGTACCTGTGCTGATGCTAGGCCTCGCTGCCCAACATCCTCTGCACTCCTGCATCCTGTACTGTTGCCCAACATCCTCTGCACTCCTGCATCCTATACTGCTGCCCATGGTTCTGCCACTTCCACTGCTTCATTTGTACGACAGCTCCCTTTGCATCCGTGTTGTTGTTGGTCCTTTCTCCCACCACTGCATCCGCAATGCACCTTCCTCTGCATCTGTGCTGTTGTTTGTCCTTTCTCCCAACACTGCATCTGTGTTGCTAGTGGTCCTTTCTCCCAACACTCCATCTATGCTACAACTCCCTCTACATTTGTGCTGCTATTGGTCCTTTCTCCCAACACTGCATCTACACTACAACTCCCTCTTCATTAGTGCTGCTAACACACTACTTCTGAAAGGGGTTCTTTACCATCCCCATCTTTTCCCTGAAGTAGTCAAATTTTGACTTTCCAAGGGCCTTGGTGAGGATATTTGCCACTTGTTCCCGTGTAGGAGTGTAGCTCAACTGTACAGCTCCACGTTGGACACAATCTCTGACAAAGTGACACCAGATACCAATATGCTTTGACCTATCATGAAATACTGCATTCTTAGAGAGTTTGATGCAATTCTGATTATCACAAATGATCCTGGTCGCCTACATATTTTTTTTGAATAAGGTTACCAGCAGTTTTCTAAGCCATATGGCCTCACATGAAGTTGTGCTTGCTGCCATATATTCTGCCTCAGACGATCTTAGAGCCACAGACTTCTGTTTGTTACTGCACCAAGAGGTCATTCCTGATCCAATGTTGAAACAATACCCAGAGGTACTTTTCCGATCCAATGAACTTCTTGCCCAATCTGCATCAGTAAATCCACTCACCCTGATATCCTTCCCCTTCTTGTATAAGAGCCCATAATCAATTGTTCCCTGTAAATACCTAAGAACGTGATTAGCTGCTACCCAATGAACCCTCTTTGGTTTCACCATGAACTGACTGAGGGTGTTAACAGCGTAACAAATATCTGGCCTGGTATTGACTAGATACATTAGGGACCCTATGAGTTGTCGGTATAGGGTGGGATCGACATCCTTGTCTTATGATGCATCAATCTTCTTCCAGTTGGTGATCATTGGCGTAGCCATAGGTCAACAATCTCCCATCCCAAACCTTTTCAGAATTTTTGTAGCATCCCTTCCTTGCCCAAGGAATATTTCTCCTTTCTGCTGCCAAACTTCCAACCCTAGAAAATAGTGCATTCGTCCCAGATCCTTCATATCGAACTCTGTGGCTAGATTCTTCTTGCAGTCTTCAATGATTCTAGATGATCCTGTCAGGAAGAGATCATCCACATATAATACTAAGATAAGTGGCTCGCTATCTATGACCAGATAGTAGAGATTCGGATCCGCGTCACTCTTGACAAACCCCATCCTCTGCAAGTAGCCATCTATTCGACCATACCACGCTCTTGGTGCCTGCTTCAACCCATACAAGGCTTTCTTCGGTCTGCATACATGAGACTTCTTCTTATGAGTTTCAAAGCCCTTTTGTTGTTCAATGTATACTTCTTCTTCTATTAGCCCATTCAGAAATGTTGTCTTGACATCCATCTGATGGATCTCCCATCCCATCTGGGCTGCAAGAGATATCACGGTCCTAATAGATGTATACCTGGCTACCGGGGCGAATGTTTCCTCATAGCCAATCCCTTCCTTTTGAGCATACCCCTTAGCCACAAACTTGGCCTTGTATTTTTCAATACTGTCGCCCATAGCATATTTGATCATGTAGATCCATCTTGAACCTACCACAGATCTGTCTTGAGGCCTTGACACCACCTCCCAGACATCATTTACCATTATGAAGTTATACTCCTCCACCATCGCATCTAGCCAGACCTGATGTTGAGCTACCTCCTTCAAGCTGGCAGGCTCTCCATCCTGACCTACTAACGCTTAATACATGTTTGGCTGTTTTCGCTCCCTTTTACTGTTCCTTGGCTCTCTGATGAAGCTCTCTACATCACGGAGAATTTGACGAAGTTCCCTGCTGGTTCTTCCTCTGCCAACAAGTGCTTTCGTTTGCTCCTCTTCCTCATCCTAAGAATCTTCCTGATCTGAGGAAGGATTCTTCATTGTAGTTGGTTGAAGAGGCCCTACCAACAGATCCTCTTTTGGCTACTCCTTGGAAGGCATTAAGCGAGATCTTCTGAAAGCTTTGTCCTCCATGAACTTTACATCTCGTCGTACTACTACCTTCCTACTCCCTGGAAGATAGATCATGTATACCTTAGCGTTCTCGCTATATCCTGCCAGATACCCCTTTTCTGCAGTCTGATCTAGCTTCTTCCTCTTTTCTTTGGGTATGCGACAATATGCCAAACTCCCAAATATCCTGAAATGACTAACTTCAAGTGTCTTCCCAATGAAGACTTTCTCTGGAGTAATCTTGCCCAATGCCCTATGAGGAATCCTGTTCTGAACGTAGACAGTTGTGTTGCATGCTTCTTCCCATAGGAATTTTGGCATATCCTAATCATACAGCATGGACCTAGCTGCTTCTACAATAGTCTTGTTTTGCCTTTCTGTCACCCCATTCTACTCCGGATTGTAGGGAGTTGTCCACTCTCTTCTGATGCCCTCCTTAGCACAAAAATCAGTGAAGTCCTTATCGACATATTCTCCACCATTATCTGAGTGCAAGACTTTTATTTTCTTATCTATCAGATTCTCCACTAGAGTTTTGAACTCCTTGAATCGACAAAAAACCTCATCCTTGGTTTTCAAAAAATAGATCCAAGTTTTCCTCGAGTGGTCATCAATGAAAGTAAGGAAATACTCGGCACCGGTGAGAGCTTTGACGAACATAGCTCCGTAGATATCTAAGTGTATCAACCCTAGTACACTGTTGGCCCTATGGTTGATCCTAGGAAATGCCGCCTTGGCATACTTTCCTAAAGCGCATCCCCTGCATACATCATCTCGTTCCGTACTCAGATCCGAAACTCCTGTTATAATGCTCCTGAGAATTCTCAGAGCTCCATGGTGCAAGTGACCTATCCTTCTATGCCATAGCTCGTTCAAGTCTTTGTCCCCATGACTGCCTATTAGTGCCATTGGAGATTCTAGTTGTAATCTGTAAAACCGATTACTTTTGATCCCAATTTGCACTTTCTTTTTCTAGCTCGCGTGTTTGACGTATACCTTTTCCTTAATGAAGTTGATGACATAGCCCTTGCCTTGTAGTTGTGACACGGAAAGTAAGTTCATCCCTAATCCTGGCACATGCAGCACATTTGTGGCACAGAACCGCTCTCCCGATTCTGTCTGAAAAACTATGGTACCCTTTCCTACTGGAGTACATTTTGCCTTGTTCCCCATGGTGATCTAAAAGTTCATCTTCTCTTTTCAATATTCTAAAAAACATTCCCCGATTCCCATCATATGCCACGAGGCTCCACTGTCTATATACCATACTTATGATGATACAAGCACTAGTCATGCACGCCACTTCTTCTTCCAACCTGGAAACCAACATAGAGAAATTGAAATCTCTCTATCTTGTGCAATCTTCTGAAAATCTGTGTGAGTCCACTGAGGTGGATGCCTGTACATCGTGGTCTCGGCCCATATCTGATTTTCCCTTTGTCTTTGATTACTTGCTCTGATACCATGTGAAAATTCTATCACTGTAGCAACTGATTTATTTTTCCTACTTATTTCATCATAAGTTATTCGTGAAATTACTTCAACAAATATTAAAGTAAATACTGTTGTAGATGTCACATCGTAATACAAAAACAAAAATATGCACACATTAACACAGTTATTTTTGACTAATGTCCCCAGAAAAACCCAATGTGGGAAAACAGGTGCAACAAGGGAGGATTTTATTATTCAGCAATTTTCTTGTACAACAAGGTGCCAAATTGGCTTACCCACAGATAAACAAACTTCCAGCAATTTCCTAAACCCAGCGTAGGCCCTACTGCCCTCTTTGTCAACCTACTGAGACTCTGTGCAGCCTCTCTGGGCTTCTGCGTCACTCCTGCAGCCTCTGTGTCGATGACGCAAGCCCTTCTAGCTCTGTGTAGTCTCCACTGCCTATGTGTGGCTTCCTCTGGCTCTGCGTCTGCCTCTTCTGCGCTAATCTCTCATCTCTCTATTCCGTATTTGCTGCCTCCTGACTACTCTCTAGACCACCACTTCAATTTCTCAGCAAACCCCCTTCCAAAAATTGAACTAATTGGTCTCCCTCAGTGTGTTTTCCAAGTGCCCCTCAACCCTCCTCTTATACTTTTTCTGTTGACATCTCAAAGACCGAGATTAAGTCCCTAATCAACGGCTAAGATTAGATCTGGCTTGATCCATGTCTTTTGGACCATTCTAACACAGATTCATATTAATACATATTAATATTTTATTTTCCCAAGTTTAGACGTAGGGACTCCATTAAAAATATTAATGATTTTAATATCTCCTGATCTGTTTCGAATCTGCCCAAACCCTTTATGGGTATTGGAGATCTCATGTGCCCCAACCTCTCCACCAAATTTTGTGGCTAGAGCACATCC
>APFE030757792.1:45989-117717 GCA_000404065.3 Pinus taeda | reverse complement strand
AATCAAAAGGAGAGAGCCCTCTCTGATTGCAGGTGGGCTAGAACCTGCAATCAGAATATTGGTTTGTGGTTACCTCGGCTGTATCCCTATTAGGAGCACTAGGGACAACCTGAGTGATAACACTATCAACAAAAAATTCAGAACAAACCAAAATTGATTGATATTTTTTCTCCCTATATGCCTGAAAATCGACAGCTTCATTGTATTCGACATGTTGAACAATGGTGGTGGTGGTGGAGGTGTGAGCGAAGGTGTATGCTATGGAGGTGGAGGTGGAGTGGATGGATGATGTATCCATGGAAAACCCTATCTTATTAGTTGGACATTATTCTGCAATGAGGCTTGTACCATTCCCTCATCGTCACTCGAAGGAGGTCCAATCAACGGGCTAAATTCAGGACCTACTTTCTCTTGATTTCTAAAGATTTTTCCACTTTGTGTAGCTCCAAAAATCAAGGCAATGACATAACTAGTTTCTCACACAAGAGCATCTTAATCTAGGCATTCAAATATATTAGATACTTACCTCGTGGTCCCTTGAAGAAGTGTCACTCTGCTTTGCTGTAGCTGACTGAGGTATCAACCATGAACTCTCTAACAAGTCCTCTTATAATCAGATCAAGCCAGTGATCAACAATTTGCACGATCTTATCTCCAAAAGCTTCCAACCTTTGCACTAGCTCCAGAGTCCACGTTATTGGACCATCAAGCTTCCACCTTCCTTGGCCGTCTACCAACTTGGCTATACACTTGTATAGTTCGATTTGGAAGGTGTAGAAGAAAATGTCGTGTATTTCTTTATACAAGTATCTATCCAACCACTTCTCCTTTGACAGGTGCGGGTTCCTCTTCTCCTACATCGTGAATTTGTGAATCTTTCTATCCAACCACTTCTCAATTTCCTTCATGGTCAGATTCCAGTCATGTGACATCACACATTTGCTTAAGAAGATCCTTTCCCAACAACGAAACCATTTTTGGCTTAGAGGGTCCTGGCCCAGGTTCAGAGTTAACTATGCCAAACAAAACCCTATGCTACTAGCCCTTTCGGCATAAACCTGCATAGTACAAGCTAAAGTCTCACCCGAAGAAGTATGGGGGGATGTTGGAACCAAGTTTCCGCATCCTGAGATCAGTGTGATGTATTTTATTTCCCTAGATCTACCTTCATGCAGATCTATAAGCCCCTAGGGATCAGTTTACAACTTCCTTTAAACGTCCTCTAGAACCTCACAAAGGTATGTGATAGGTATTTTCGAACCCTTAACAGATGAATCATCCACTTACATGCACCATAAAATACCCTAGAGCTAAACTCATGCAAATCTACTTGAGCATTTAATAAACATAATAGAAGGTATTATAATCTTCACGAAAGTATTTAACATGCATTGCATACAGATATCAAGATGTATCCCATAGATTCATACATTGATAGATGAATATTTCATAAAGACATTATTAAATCACAACATATATCGCAATCAAAATTACGCATAAGTAAATAGATAAACACAAGAATTATTCAATACTCTGCTTTATTGATCTTCAATATAAGGTTACAAACACAAAAATTCCCTACGCACTCAGCTGCAGACACTACTCTAGGCCTCTACACACTCAACTACATAGCCTTTTCCTCCTCTATGACTCACTTCTCTGCACTTTCTTCTATCTACCCATTACATTCATCCTCTTCATAATTCTGCCTTAGACTTTATAAGACACATCTACTTATACAATCCCATGGTCACAGACCATGGGTGGATCTTCAAAACTGACTCAACTTTAAATAAACAAGGGGCTAAAACCAAATTTAATCCTAAATACCTATGTGCTCTGCATCCACAAATCAAATATCTCCACCACCGCAGAGTGATATGGGAGAACATGCACACATGTTTGTTCAACTGTCACATCCTCCAAGCATCACTTCTCTCGATGTTTGCACAGATTTGGTTTCGAAGCCTACAAGTTGTCACATGTATTTGTTACCATAGCCTCCATATTCACGTTCTGATGATCCTCTGGGTTGCACTATCTTGTGTTCTCCCATTTTAGACTCTACACTTATTGTGAATGAGGATCAAGCCATCGACACAGTTGGTGTTTCACAACCAACCTATGCTATCATTAATGACGAGTATGACTGGGAACCTGAACATCAACCTGTGAAGGATGATCTCCTTCTGTCCTCACCTCCTCCACTTTTTCCTGACATCCTTGGTGATTCTTCTATCTCTGATTTCCTAGTGTAAATCCACCAACGAATGCACTCATCGCTGATCATTCGAAAAATACACTGG
Organism: Pinus taeda; assembly: GCA_000404065.3. Lineage (NCBI taxonomy): Eukaryota > Viridiplantae > Streptophyta > Pinopsida > Pinales > Pinaceae > Pinus > Pinus taeda. The sequence goes on along the minus strand of APFE030757792.1, from coordinate 115,411 downwards.
ATGTCAGTACATCATTTGAAATTAGAGAGGACAAATTCTTCATTGAAAATCAACTTGATCCTTCATTTGCTTTTTCTAGAAACATGAGGGAAAACATTCTTGATTCTCATCTACCCCTATGTTTGATTTCTTTGATCATGAGGATGCCTAAGAAATCATTGATTTTTCTGATCATAGTTGTCGTGATCTCTTTTCTCCCATATTCGATCTGATGATGATTCTATCATTGTTTATCTTTCAAAGTCACCTATTTTTTATTATCTATCTATCGATGAAGTCAAAACCCCATAGACTATCCAGGCACTTCAGCCTGAGCTGATCATTACGTCAGGACCTCACTGTCCTAAGGTTGGTTTTGCTTCCAACCAAGAAATTGTTGAAACACCCAAGGATCCTCATCACTCATCTATATGCATTGAAGAACAACCCCACACACAAATTTTCTTCCTCCGCTTGAACTAGAAGATCCCATCGCTCATGCATTAGAGGAATCTTACACAACAAGCACATGTGCGTGACACAAGTTGTCTTTGTTTCTCTCTTTTGCTTGCATGTCACAGTCAAGAGAATGCATATGCTTAACATCTGCATGGAGTGTCGTACATCACTAGGGTAACTCCACGGATTGCATGTCACATGATTACACTCATTTATGTTCCGTGGACACATTTAGATTCGGATTGTGTTTATCTTCATTTTTATATCTTTCATGTTCTCTTCAGTCCATGATACGCCAACAATCATGTTCAATACCTCGACAAAGTTGTCTTTATGCCATATATGTGTTAGTTTACGTATCTAATAGTATGATTGATATGTTAGTTTGGTATGCATACTTGAAGTGTGGGTGAGATGCTACAAAGTCATGTATAGTTGCCATTGAACAAAAGGAAGAAGTTGAGCCAGCTCTGGCTTGACTGGAGAATGCTTTCTCCTATGCTTTGTTCTAAGCAGAAAAAGAAAGGCCTATGCATGTATCCAGAAGGCTCCAACCACATGGAGGAAGGAATATGCATTTGGACAAAACTGTTTTAGCTGAGATTCTTCTTCATCAGGGTTGTAGCTAAGCTTGTAGGTAAAGAAAAAATAGAATATTATGCATACACAAGTTGATTGACAATATCAATAAATTACCATAGTATTCCGACATATGGTATTTGAAATACATTAGTTTTGGTCTGAGGTATTGATATGATTAAAATCCTATATAAAGAGGATTGATCTAGAGCATGGTGTGTGCAATTGTCGAGCTCTTCTGTGATATTTTTTTAACATGTGCTCATGAGGGTGTAAGGAGCTCAAATATGAAGGAATGGAGCTATGATTTCATTGTTTGTTTCATATTACTGTTTGTAGGATGGGTGAATGATTGGAGATCTAATCTAATGGTGTTTACTGTATATCTAATACATAGAAAAAATGCAAATAAATTTTGTATTGTCTATGTATATAGTGATTTTATCTTGTTGTGGAGGTTTGATATTGTATGTAAACATATGTGGCAGTGAGAAAGGATCATATTTATCCTATGTTTGATTGATAGGAATTCACTAGTTCATTAAACATAAATTTTTAGTCAAATATGAATAGGATATGTGTAATGTTACATTTGTTCTATAGAATATTGATAGATATCAACATGGTATGAACATAATAGTCTTTCTCCTTCTTAACATATGATGCCTGATGACTGATGCCTCAAATATCTGATCTAGTTTGCACATATTGATCTAGAGAATCATTTCCATACAAGCATGTTTATCTCATATAATAAATTTTGGAAGAATTATTGCCTTACGTTGAGATTTGTAATTGATTTTTAGACAAGAATGTGTATGCATGGATCTAATTTGTTTATTATACAGAGAAGGACCTAGCACAAAAGTTTGTTTATGCCACAGTGATAGAGATCTATATTTAATTGCTCAACAAAGCAGATATATGCTTATACTTAACTAATGTGTACAGAGATTAGTATTTAGGTTGACTCATTTGGAGCATAGGATGGTGTATCTCACTATTTGTAGAGAAATGCTTGTAAAAATTGTAGGGATACATGTCCAATGAAATCACTATTTGAATGGTTGGGCTAATCTAATTTAGAGATTACAATATATATTGCCTTGCTATAGTGAGTTACTTATTGGGACAGAAATCATTCATATTTGTTGTTGGTTATGCTCATGTCATTACCTTAGCCTTATGATATTGATGATAATACTTTGAGTTGCATCTTGTTGATTCTTTATAACTACTTGGTGAAAATGTGAAGTTAGATTACACTTTTGTGAGAATAGCTTGTGATAAATTTGTGATTACACATTTTTGGATGAACTATTTATTTTTTTCAGATGAACGGTTAAATATAATTCTCGGCTGGAATTTTGGATGTTTAAGATGAGAACAGCCTCAAATAATGTGCAACGAATTTTTGGTTGGTGGGGGAAAATCCGGGCATTAGGTTTTTCAGCCACAAAAGTTTTTCAGCCGATTTTTTTTTGGGCTGAAAACTTTATTATATATATGTCGGTCGTAAGGCCCTTGCAATTTTTTTGCATTGTATACATTTTTCTATCGAATTATGTTTTGGCACTGGTGTGAAACTTTTTTTGTAGGTCTTTTGTTGTGTTGGAAGAATTTTTGCGGGTATGTCGAGGTTCTTTCGTATTGTCTTTTGGCACTATTGCGAATTCATTTTTGGCACTATTGTGAATTTAGTTTTGCAGGTTTGTTGGGCACTAAAGGAGTTCTTGCACCTCTTTTCAGTGCTGGAGGAATTCCTGAATATTTTCCACATGAGAAAACTTGTCTACATAATATAATTAGGTATGAGCTATTTTTTTTGAGCTTTTACTTGTTTTTGTTGAGTTGTGACACATCTAATTATTTTTTCTAATTTGTAGGTTTGTTAGGTGTTGGAGGAATTTTGTCGAGTGCCTCGCGCTCTTGTGAACCTGAAACCACTTCTATATCATCACCAGAGCTCATATAATCAATTTCACTGCAATGCATAAGAAGGTATGCCATTCAAACCATCTTCCACCATCTCAATCTGACATTGAAGAGGATAAATAATATTAAGGAATCTAGAAATTACATTGTGAAAATGGAAGCTTACTCAGGATAGAGCCCTATTATTGCTACAAAGATTTCCTTTGGGAAAACCAAAGGGTAGCTCTCATTCATGCTATATTCTAGGTTGGAAGTCATTATCCATATGATAATCATATCTATATTTCCATTACGCTCACTACTTGGGAATGTTAGAGACACAAACCTCCACATTGTTTCAACAACCAACCAAATACACACTCCTTAAGCAACATAGACCATTACAACCATTGTGGAGGTTTATAGCTACTATATGATGGTCGGGCCTTGAATAAAATATGAAAATAATATGGCCTTCAAACTCATTTCTTCATATGTGACTCTTATTTCAATCTACATTCCACCACAAAAAAAGTACTACAGGAAATTCTAGCCATTTGTGGCATTGCAACAAACCAAGAAAATAAATGGGAAGATGTAACTTATTTTTATATTAATAAAAAATGCTAAAATATATATTGTTGCATCATTTTTGTCACACATATGTCATTCACTCTTGCCATATTTTTTTGATGCCACATTAAATGTTGCTTCACATATGCCATTTGTTTCCTGAGAAGATAAAAACATCATGTAGCAGTTCTTGTTAAGGTTAGACTCGAATCTGTGCATTTGCCTCTTTGTTTTTTCTTTTATCTCTTGTTTTTTCTCTCTGTTGAACCACAACTTCCCAATTAAAAATGAATGAAACACCAATTCAAATTCAATCTAAATAAAAATTCAAACCTACTCAATCCTATGTTCCAATGTTTCAAACCTGCGAATGTAATTGATATTATCGAGATACTATGTAGTGAATCTAAAATTGTTTTTCCAACTAGATATTTGTTACGTTCTATCATTTTTTTGGCAAAATTGTACTTTTTGTATAGTTCTTAAGGTAAATCAAACTGGAAAATAATTCTAGTTAGGTTTTGGTGGTTGAAATCATCTTGACTCATTTAGTGTGCATGAATAACATAGAAAATTTTGTAGTATACCTAGGGGGATATTATGGGGTATGGGGTATAAAGGGAGGTACCCAAGGGAATAAGGTAATAATGTGATGGGTCATAGTTAATCAATAAAGTGGTTAACCCACATCATGTAAGGGACCACTAGTACTTAGGAATAATGTGATAAGCCCATTGCATTAGATATATGGTATTGAGAAACCCAGGGTATTGTATGTATGAAGATTATATAGAGGCTAGAGACTCCCCATTAAGAGGTGTCAAGGGATTATTGTATTGGCAAGCATATGGCTTGTGGATTGTTCTCCTTCCTTGTGGTTAAACACTTTATTTATTAACTATGGCCCATCACATTATTACCTTATTCCCTTGGGTACCTCCCTTTGTACCCCATAACCCATAATATCCCCCCTAGGTATACTACAAATTTAACAATTTAGATAGCATTTTCATAAAAATACTCCACGTCCAAGTTGCATTTGGTCTATTGATGCATAATTTTGGAGATATTTTGATACTAGAGAAGATCTGGTTGGTTAAATTATATGTAGTGAGAGATACATTGGATATTAGTTTATCATACACACTAAATGCTTCAGTTAATGGGTTCCATTTTGATGATATTTATAATAGACTGAGTTGGAATTTTGATTTATAATACGCGAATAGTTATCGTTCTTACCTTATAAATAATGATATTTGAGGTTGTGTGCAGCTAAAATTGTGTAGAAGCTAATATTTTATTTTCTAGGTGAGATTTTAATTTTCTTTATACCTATAAGTGCAATAAAAATTAAGTTATTTTAATTCCGTGCCACACCTATTTATGTAAATATTTTATTTTCTTGGTAATATTTTAATTTTCTCTATGTTACCTATAAGTGTAGAAAAAATAAGCTATTTTAATTCCTCGACATACATATTTATTGAGAGAATACACATGTATTCGAGAAGTAAGGTGTTCTTACAACCAAAGTGGGGGAGATATACCTCAATATAGGTATTGCAAATAAAATAAAAAGGAAACTTTTGGCGTTTAATGTTGTTTTTATAATATAAATAAAGAGTCGCTATAAAGAGAATAAATGAAAAAATACTAACATATATATTTTAAACCCAAATCGATTTAGCAGTGAGAGGTTTGCACCTAGGTTTTAAAATATGAGGTTCATGTTGATTTAATAGATATGAATGTACCACTTGTGTTAATGCAATTTATTTGTAGAGATTTATGCAATGTTCCACCAAGATCTGGGAAATACATCTAAGGAAAATGTGGAATAAACCCCTAAATTCTATGTAATGTCATCTCAGATGCAGGTATCTTTGACATACGGTACTCTACCTAAAATGTTGATAAACTGAAATTAAAATATATAAAAAGTGAAAAACAATTCATTGAAATCTTGTACATAATAGTATGATAATATCACGCATCATTCCATGTAAGTCTCTAACACAATAAATCATATAGGATACCTGTAATGATGTAACATAACATAGTAGTCACAGTTCATAAAATATGAACATAGAAACACCTTAATATTTAAAGTAGCTTTCCATTTCCAAATCAATTGATACCACCATTTACTCTATACATCCTCATTGTCTACAGTTAAAGGCCTCATATCCTAATTTAGTTGTTAAAATCCCTAGAGAGAAATTCCAAGACCAAACTAGAGTATCTGCCACATCCAACAACGAGAGTCCAAATCTAATAAGCCGCTAATAAAATCCCTGCATAATGAAGCCAGCACACATAGTAGCCCAATTTTGTTTGCTTGAATCTAAACCTATGAACCATTGTTCCACACTCCTGTGACTCCAATATTTGTCGAAGTATACAACCCAAAATATTCTAGATGTTTCCTCAGATTTGGAGAGAGCACCGACAATCACCATTGTTCAATTTGCAAGACATATGGTTATTAAATCTTCATAATTTTATTATAGAAAATTTGCTTCAAATGCAGATCTAGCAAACTTGATAATTTTTAGTGCTACCTAACAAAATGTTTTGTAGTATAATTTTATAACAATGCAAAAAATCAATTGCTAAAAATCCATAATTTTGGTTTTTTAATGAAGGAACATTTGATTTCAAAGGAGATTCCTTCACAGCATTTTGGAATCTTCATTCCATTAATATAATGCAGAAGATAAAACCTAAAATGTGTAGTTTTATTTTCAACATTATATTAAAATAATGGAATCAATATTCTAAAATGGTGGGAAAGAAGTTGGTTTGAAATCGAACGTTCAGTTAAAAAATTAAAATTGAGGGGTTTTAATGAAATAGAATGTTGATGACAAAAACTAAAAATTGAGGGTTTTTATCGATTGGTTCTCTTACTGGTTAAAAAAAACTCAATTTGAACTTCAAAGTACTAAAAATTGACAAGTTCGACCTCTCCACTTGAAACAAATAATCAATGCTATGTAGAAAATCTTGTAGATTCACAAGCTCATGCAATGTACTAAAGCATAGGACAAGAATCTACTTCTACTTTCAACCAGCGGAAGCCAATAAATCAATGAAAACAATATGAACAAGAAGAAGATAAATCAATGGCACATAACACAAGATTTATCTAGGGAAAGTCACTGCTCAAAATCTCACTATTGGTATTGCATAACTTAGAGATATGAGTGAAGATACAAAGCTTGTTCTCACTACCAAAATTCCACACAAGCATGCTCAACTCTCTCAGCTCATAAGCAAGCACTTAGCCAACACTTAGTCAATTCTACTGCTCTCCAAGCCCCCATTTCCTTGCATAATTCCTATGGCTAAATAACCCATATTAATGGGAATCCATTGCTTCCAAAACTGCGCAATCCAATCTAGGATGACTTCCTAATTTCATGCATGATCCATACAACTTAGTAAATCATACAACTGATAGTACATTGTGCCTACACTCTGGTCTAAATTGGATCTTTCTCAAAATCGACATGCATGATTTTTTGATGAGGGAATCTTCAATTAAATAGAGTGACACTTTTGGATGCACTAGTGCACCAACTGACTATTAACTCTCTATTAGTTCCTCAAACAATTTGGAACTAATTTAACTAAACATAACACAGTAAAATGTGTTATCTAATTACAACTCACAATTAAACTCATCTTGGACACCTAAAACTTAGGGAGAACATATACAAAAAGACTTCCAACTTGAAATTCCTAGCCTTATGAATCTAGCCTTATGCTTCTCCACGCTACCATCTACAACTTTCTTTACCTTTTAAAGCCAACAAGATCTCACCACTCGCTTGTCCTCTAGTCTCGAGACCCTATCCCAAGCACTGTTACGAACTATGGAGTCATACTTCTCCACCATGGCATCAACACAAATCAGATGTTGTACTACTTCCTTAAAGGAAGATGGCTCTATTACAACACATTTTCCCATAAGAGCCATGTATCTAGTGTACCTCTCAAGTTACCTCCTCTTCCTATGATTAGAAGTGGATGCTACCACATTCTCCCATGCATCATCCAACAATCTACTAGCTTCTCTAGTGCACTTTCTTCCCTCTTTTGAAGACTCTTCTTGAGTGGATGTCTCCACTCTCGAATCCTCTACATGTGGCTGCTCCACATCAATCTGAGGCTCCTCAATCTTAGGAATCAAAATTTCCTCAACTACATGTAGTAGCTTCCTCTCAAGGTAAACTTGCATGGCCTTCTCCTCATCGAGTATGCCATCCCTGCAAACCATTGTCATCCTGCTGGTTGGAAAGTACACCCGATAGTTGTGAGGTGTATACGTGTACCCCACAAACATCCCCAACTTTGTTATCAACTCAAGCATCTTCCATACATGTTTGGTCACATGGAAATATACTGATAACCAAAAAATCCTGAAGTGACTAACATATGGCCTCTTACCGAAACAAGCCTCCTCTGGTGTCTTCATCTCAAGTATCCAATGTGGGCTATGGTTCTGAACATAAACGGTTTTGTTCCATGCCTCAACACACAAGTGTAGTTGTAGGCCTCGATCATGCAACCTCACCCTTGTTTCCCCTACTATGCTTGTGTTCTTCCTCTCAACCACCCCATTCTGCTGAGGGTTATGGGGTGTTGTCAACTCCTGTTTGATCCCTTCCATTGTATATACGTTCTTAAACTAATTTGAGACATACTCACTACCATTATCATTTTGTAGAGCTCTAACTTTCTTTCCCAACTCTTTCTTCACTAATGCTTTAAACTCACAAAATTTTGTGAAGGTTTGATCCTTTCTCTGCATGAAAAATATCCAACATTTCTTAGAAAATTCATCAACAAATATAACATAATACCTGTGTTTGGTTGTGGATGAAGTCGAGAATGGTCCACAAACATCTGAATGTACATGGTCTAGAATAGCCTCTACTCAATTGTCTATGTTGTGAAAGGAAGACTTGGTGTATTTTCCCAAAGTACACCCCTTGCATCTATTAACTTGCTCAAGTGTGCCTTTGGGAAGACCGATAGAGATCTACTACAATATCTTCAAAGCCCCATGATGTAAGTGGCCCAATCACCTATGCCACAAGTTGCCAACGTCTTAGCTCTACACCCATTATGCTTTTTTGCTCAAAGTAGCACACTCCTCTACCCCCATCTTATAGATATTCTTCACCTGAATCCATATCATCTTTACTTGAACCGTGACTATGTGTCAAAGGAACACATTTTCTTCCAATAAAATCATATCATAGCCTCTATCCTCAAGCATGGAAATGAATACCAAGTTATTCTTCAGACCAGGCACATACATAAAATTCTTCAAGGTGAGTGGATCGCCATGCTCCTTCTGAAAATTAACCATGCCAAATCGAATAGCACTATACTTCCCATGGTCACCCATCTCAATATGCATCTGGAGATCTCTCTCCTCCATGTCACTGAATAACTCCTTGTCACTGATCATGTGGAATGAAGATCCATAGTCTAAGTACCATACACTTCCCATCATTCATGACACCATGCATGAAATGAGGGAAAAGTCCAATTTAAATTGAGAGGCCAAAGCCTCACCCGCCGCTCCTCCTAAGGACTTCTTCTTCGACTTCTTGAGTGGACAATTTGCAACAAATTGGCCCAGATCATGACAATGAGAGAGCTTAACTTTTGTCATGTCTTTCTTCTTACCTCCATGATAGGAATCTGATTTCTAATGGGAATATTTCCATTTTCCCTTCTTCGCTTTAATCACTAAGGCACAATTCTCTTCATCATCAATATTTGATGAAGAGACATCCCTGGTGCTCCTCTTGATCTCCTCCTGCATCTAATCCGACCACAAATTTTCCCAATATGGAAGCTTCTCCTGACCATTGACAGAGTCCTGATAACCATTCCAACTCTTTTGGAGTCGTAGAAGAGCGAAAATCACCATATCATCCTCGCCAACCATGATTCCAACACTTCCATGTTCATCACGACACTGAGTGAACTTGGTCAAGTATTTTGGATTAGTCTCACCTTTCTCCATTTTGATTTTTCAAAGTTTGTCCTTCAATACCAATTTCCTTTGGGCATTGTTGGTCTAGTAGAAGTCCGTCAATGCTTTCCACATAGCATACAATGTTTCCTTGCCATGGAGACTCAAGACAATGTGGTCTCGAACTCACTCAAGGACTATCCACCTTGCCTTCGCCACACACTTCTTTCATTCGAACAAATTATGTGCATTTGATGCTATTGAATTAGGAATTTCTTGATCAATGAATTCATTCAAGTTATTATTGTCTACAATAGCCTCCATTTTGTCCCTCCAGGCGACAAAATTTGAGTTGGCTTCCATGGCATTCTTGAGCCGCAAACTGTAAAACACCATATGTCGATCCTAAAGTATGTATTACAAATTCAAATTTCACCTGTAGCCCAAAAACTCAAAACTTCAAAATATCCTCTAGTATACTGTCTTTAGCTTTGATACCATGTAGAAAATCTTATAGATTCACAAGCTCATGCAATGTACTAAAGCACAAGACAAGAATATACTTCTACTTTCAACCAACAGAAGCCAATAGATCAATGAAAACAACATGAAGAAGAAGAAGATAAATCAATGACTCATAACACAAGATGTATCTGGGTAAATCCACTACTCAAAACCCCATTATCTATATTGCATAAATTAGAAACATGAGTGAATATACAAATCTTGTTCTCACTAGAACAATTCCGCACAAGTATGCTCAATTCTCTTAGCTCACAAGAAAGCTCTTAGCCAACACTTAGCCAATTCTATTTCCCTCCAAGCCCCTATTTTCTTGTGCAATTCCTATGGTTGAATATACCATATTAATGGGAATCCAATGCTTCCAAAATTGCGCAATTCAATCTAGGTTGGCTTCCTGATTGCATGCATGATCTATACAACTCAAAAAATCATAAAATTGATAGTACATTGTCCCTGCACTCTAGTCTCAACTGGGTATTTCTCATAATCGACATGTTTTTGATGAGGGAATCTTCAGTTAACTAGAGTGACACTTGTGGATGAATCAGTACACCAACTGACTGTTAACTCTCTATTAGTTTCTCAAAGAGTTTGAAACTAAATTAATTGAACATGACTCAATAAATTGAGTTATCTAATTACAAATCATAATTAAAGTCATCCTAGACCCCTAAAACTTAGGGAGAACATATACATGACTTCAGAAATACTTCCATCTCGAAATTCCTAAGCTAATTAAGTTAATTAAACTTAATTAACTCTTTACAAGTTGCTATGAGAATAGAATTCGATTTTTAATTCACATTTTAAATTCAAGGACAAATTTAAACTCGAATTTCTTATTTCCATTTCTCAATGTGCTAAAGTTGCCAAAGGAAGTAAAATTGGATTCCTCCCCACTTTCCATGCTAACCATCTTGCCAGTACCTTGAATGAATTCCATGATATAATTTTATTTTAGGTACTTATTTTTCATCATTCTTCTCGAAAGTTCTTAATCAAACATTTTATTGCAAAGGAATTTCTAAAAAATAAATATATTATTCATTTTATTGAATTTGTTTTTCACACGGATTAGAAAACCCATTAAACATGGTTGAAAAATGGACACTATGCATTGAAGTTTCTTTTTATCCTAATCCAGGAAAAAAAATGATTACGTATGTGCTATACAATATTGCTACAAACAAATTCATCCAATGGAAAAGGGATGTACGTGGAAGAAAAACAAAAAATGAAGCATATTATATTGCACTTATAAAAGGATTAATAACAACTATGGACTATGGATCTAATGGAATTATAGCTTCACCAATTCTGAACTTGTGTGCAACAAGATGAAAGGCATGTTCATTGTTAAAATAATTGCATCGAGAAGAAAAAATTATTGCTAGTAAATTTCAATCATTTAGCATAAGTCATTGTGTAAATGTTAATAGGATGTCTAGTGATCTATTGTATGGGGCAATGGAAACTCAAGTTTTGTGTGTGAAAGATGAATTGGTATCAAGAACCAATCCATCAAAATTTATTGATGGACATTGTAAGATATCTCTGATATGTGTTTGTTTTTAAGTTATAAACGTGGTTTCCTTAATGACAATGTGGTTCTTTCAATACTATACTAAGCATGCCCACATTGTGTAATCACTACCTAGTGAACTACCAGGTGAATTATTAGGGTGACAAGTTTAAGAAAATTTTGTATTTAATTCTCAATATGTGCACTTTAGCATTTGCATTTTTAGCCTTGATATTTGAATTGAACATTTGAATATTGAGTATTCTTTTTTATATAGTTATCTTGGGCTAAAGAAAACTATACACAAAATAATTTTGAAGAAACCCTTAGATAGTTAGATTTATCTATATTATTAATTTTTTGAATATTTCTTGATATTTTTAAATAGTAATTTTAAAAAATTTTAAATGCATGAGGTAACTTGGGTGTTTTGAACGATCATCTCTCTTCTCTCTCTATCTCTCTCTCTCTCTCTCTCTCTCTCTCTCTCTTCTCTCTCTCTATCTATCTATCTATATATATAATATATATATATATAGATATATATATATGGATCAAGGGTTTGCATCATTGCATGAATAGTCAACACCTAATTGTTCAAGGCATAAATTAGATAGAGAATCAAGTGAGTCGAGCATCGAATCGAGCGTGAACTATGTATGATGATGAGAATGGTCACAAATTGAGGAGAGTGCCAATTGAATTAGGGGAGGGCCATTGTTCATTACATCATCATTGTGGTGTATATATATTTATGTGCAAACTCACTTAAATGATATTGGTAGAGCCATATGTACAAACATATTGAACTGATTTTTGTAAATTTATCTTTATTAATTTATAATAAGTTCCATATTTTTTAGGAGCAACTCTCACTAGGTCGAGTGTTTCAAATCAATCAATGGAGGAAAATCATTTGTTACATCATTGTCATGGTATGGTATATATATTTTTATGTGCATTTAATTAAATGATAAATCGGTAGAATCATATGTACATACATATTGAACTGATTTTTATCAATTTAACTTTATTAAGTTCTAATTTCCATCCTTTTTAAAAGAATCTCTCACTAGGTCATCATGTGAGGGTGCTCAACCTTCTGCCAGTGGTAAAAAGTTAAATCAAATCATGGACCTATGCGTCAGGTTCCTCAATTATCTCCTGATAGTTGTGAATACCAATTGGCTCATGTATCTCCATTTGGTAAATTGTATAATTTAAATTTATTTATGTTAAAACAAATTTGTGTACGTAAATAAATTATATGTACATATACATGTATGCCTATTCTACATGTATGCAATACATTGACATGTTGTAATATTTATGTAATTATATTGAGGAAGAGGGTGAAAATGTAGAAGAAATTCAAGTTAGGCTAGGGATGGAATTTTAAGAACAAGACTATACACCATTCACCACCTATCCATTAGATATTTCTGATGAGCTTCCTTGGGAGAAAAATTTCCAATAGTGTATGTTACAGAGGTGTACATCTCATTATTCAAAATTGAAGAACGATCATAGGAGGTTGGAGCTCCCTATAGAGAGTTGACAAATCTTGGAAATAGTTTTGCACTCTCTAAATACATTTATTGATATTTATATGAACCTTGGGCCAACAACTAATGTATTTACTGATATGATGAGGCATTGTAAGGCAACAATGATGGGTCCTAATAAATGGGTTGAGGTGGAAAGAAGGGTCACAAAAGAACAAGCCAAATTTATGCTTAATTTGAAAGTAGGGCTGAAAAGATAAATGTTGAATGTGAAATATTTATAGCACCCTGGAATAGCCCACCATTTGTATGATAGGTTTCTTGCAGTGTATGGAAAGCTACCATGGAATGACGAGGTTCCACATTATTTTTCTTGATTATTTTATGCATAGTTTTTGGAGGGTATGAAACCTAATTATACTGACCAACCATCCAAACATTATGGTGCTAGAAAAGGTCTGACCTATGGTCAGAAGGGTGCATTTAGGGATACTTCATGGCCTCTGCCTCTTCCTCCTTTGGTACTTCAACCACCATGTCTAGAAACTCTACGGTCAGAGATGGATGCCACTTCTTAGATTGGTCGAGAAGTAAGGGATGGTATTCTAGAAAACATATAGACTCCATTGACTTGAATTGATGTCGATTTAAATCGAAAAAGAGCACGCATTGAAACACGTGCTAATTTTTATTTAAATCAAATGTGGAAATAGATAACATGAATATCGAAGAGGTTAGAGCATCCAAAAAGGCTTTTCGTGATGGTTGGCAAGAGCTAATTGGTCATGAGGAAGAGGGCATGGGATCAGTATGTGTTAACGTTTAGAAAAGATGTTTTAATGTAATGTAATGTATGTTTGTTCATGGTGTTGGACCTATCAACATTTAGGTGATGTCCCCAATATGAAGTCCCAACTAGACCTCACATTGTTTGGAGTAGGAGTCCCAGCAGTTGGTAGTAATGTTATGCCTTAACTATAGAAACGTGTAGAGGGAAGTATGGAAAATTGATGTAGGAGCATCCAAGCCTAGCCAACAATGTGATGTTGTGGTCACATGTTGTGGCTAATGAAAGTTTGGAGGAAGAATTGGTTGTTTAATTTTATTAATTGCAAAGTATGTAAGTAGTTAATTGTTGCCTATTCTAAACATAATTGGGAATAAGTGGAAAGAAATCCTCCCTGCATGGAGATCAAGCCAAGTTGTTATATTGATTAGTTAGGGTAGGATATGATTTCTAAGTATATAGTTAATTCCTTCAAATGTGGAAGGAGATTGTTAGATAGGACATATATGTATTTCCCTTTCTTTTCTGAGAGAGGGAGAGAGAGGATTTGAGAGGATTTAAGATGGGTTTGTAAGCCTACAGGCGGATTAGGAAAATAGGGGCTCCAATTAGAAGAATCGTGCCAAAGAGGGATGGAGAGCCTTAAATATGTAATTATGTGTTCATATGTTTATATACAGAGAGTTGATTTTGAGTATGGAACTGTGTATTTATGCCATTTTCGAGTTTTGTTGTGTATATATGCGTAGATCGTTCAAAATTCCATCTGTAGGCATGTTTATCGACCATTGATGATTGTTGGATCGATGGTGATCCAATGAGTAATTGAATGATTGTTATGCATATGGAGTGTCGTGTTTAAGACAGAGTATGGCAGAAATTGTGTTTTAACATAGAATCCATCAAACAACGAACATAATGAAGTCAAAGAGGAATATATTGATTAATACATAGTGGTTTTTAGATCTCATAGATCAATGGACTAGATCAAATCATGGAGAATAGACCAAGTGATATCACATCAGAGGAGTGTTGTGTTATTGGAACTGGGTGAGGAGACTTAGCGATGGTGATCATGTGATAGAATGTCAATCGTCAGATTGGAAAGAGGATCGACAGTCCAAATCTAATCACATATTGTAGAGTTTCATAGTGATAGAGATCACACGATTTAATGTCAACCGTCAGGTCAGAACCAGATCAATGGTCAAGATTTGGTTAGCGACCGCATTGTGGAAGGTTAAGTGATAGTGGATTGTGGGATGTCGATTGTGGAATGTCAATACGCCAATAGCGATAAAGTGTCGATTGGTGATCGGAGGTTTCAAAGATCGGAAAGCACAACAGAAAGTTTAGCAAGGAGTGGACCCGACGATCATTCTAAATGTGATTTTATAGATTTTGAGATCCGGCCTAAGCATTTATGGTCAGGTTTTTATGTGTTGCAGTGTATTTTGATATTATGTGTCTGCGATAGTTGTGATAGCGATATTGTGATAGATCCTTACGAAGGGGTGATGAGTGGACCCGAGGGAATTATAGATGTGGGTGAAATCCTTTTGAAGTCTGGCCTTCAGGTTTAAGGTGGGTTTTTCATGTATTCCCATGTATTTCAATAGAGTGGCATGGTCCAAAGGCATATAGATTAATGCTTCCGATATGTATATGTGGCCATGAAGCTTAAAAGGCTTATAAGGGTAAATGTGTCCCGATAAGGTGTTTAGGGTGTGGCAGCCATATGGTTGTGTCATTTTGGTATTAGATCAAGGATGTCTTTCTTGTGAAGATTATGACTAAAAGGGTAAGAAAGTTGCAGCGGCTAAATGAATGACAAGTTTGGCACTAGACTACAACAATAAGACTGTAGGAAGAACCTTTGGAAGTTCCTAGAGATTGTAGCAAAACCTCATTCTAGCTGAGGCTTGGAATAGATAAGGAGAGAGGAGTCCTTAAGAGAAGTGACTGGAGCAATAAGAGAAAGAGAGCAATATTGCTCAGTGCAAGTTCTAAAGAAAGAGGACTTGGAGACCAGGCAAAGGAGAAGCTTGGTGAGAAGATCAACTTAGAAGGAATTTGAATGGTTGCAGGTGAGAGCTCACAGAGAAGAGAAGATGGCTATGGAAAGTCATATGGAAGGTTCAGAAGAAAGCTACAAGATGAAGGAGAAGGGTGTAGGAAACGGATGAGTCAAGCAGAGCTTGACAAGGAAATAGCTAAGATAAGGGAAGAACTCAATGTGTTAGTAATGCTGCTAGAGGAGAACCAAAGAAAAGGTTAGGTCTTGAAGAGGAAGCTAGTGAAGTGGCCTAAGTTGCAGAGAAGGCTACATCAAACACAGGTTGTAGGTTTTAACCCCGTACAGAAATTACCTGCATACGAATTCTAAAACATAGAAAATAAACAATGTGAAATCATAACACATAAAACACATATACACAGAGATTTTCCCACTGGATCCCAAAATCGGGACTACCAGCTTGATTTTTCATTATGCTCCTTTCAATGTTACAGTACATATTTATACATGCCGAAGCATACAATACCATGGACCGAAAACCATCGCGTCCAATACCATGGACCAAAAACCATCGCGTCCAATACCATGGACCAAAAACCATCGCGTCCAAAAAAAAATGTGCGAAAATCATGCACAAAACCATAGGTGGGTCCACCCAACCTAAGATAGGGTCCAAAACCAGAATTTTCTAGGGCGCTGCCCCAGACCCCATAAAGTGGGGTTACAGGTGCCCTTCAAATCCCCTATTAACTACATGGAAAGAATATAACACAACCCAACATTCTCCCACTTTTTGTTTTCTTTCCACAGGGGGCCACATGAGGGCTTAGTCATTTTCCCAGCCTTGAAATGCCCATTGTCTCTCTACACCAAGAGAACTTCTCAGAGCTCATATATTTTGTCAATGCATCTGCAGTATTCTTCAAAGTGTCCACCTTCACCAGCAACACCTTTTTTTCTTCTACCATATCCCTCACAAAGTGATACTGAACATCAATATGCTTTGTCTTTGAATGATATGCAGGGTTCTTTGCCAAGAAAATTACACTTTGGTTGTCACAGTCTATCCTTATAGCTTCCTGTACTAACCCTATACTTGAACACAATCTCTACAACCGAACTGCTTCCTTGCTTGTATGAGTGGCTGCCATGTATTCTGCCTCTGTAGTTGATAGTGCCACTATAGATTGTTTCTTACTCATCCAAATAACTGCACCTCCAAATAGGTTAAACACATAACCACTTGTAGATCTTCTTTGATCCAAATCTCCAGCCCAGTCTGCATCAACAAAGCCATGAATATCCAACACTCTGTCCAATTCTGGTCTTCCTTGGTAGCATAGACCATAATCACTAGTGCCATGCGAATACATAAAAACCCGCTTCACTGTTGTCTAATGCTCCTTTCCTAGTTTTGACATAAACCTGCTCAATACTCCCACTGCATGTGCAATGTTTAGTATAGTACAAACCATTGCATACATCAGGCTACCGACTGCACTTGCATATGGAACATGAGACATGCCCTCTTCCTCTTCTTGTGTCTTGGGACATTGTTTAGTAGATAACCTCACACCTATAGGAATAGGAACCTTCACTGGTTTACTATCCTGCAAATTAAACCTCTGTAGTATTGTCTCGACATACTTCCTTTGGTTTAACTAGAGCTTCCTGTTTTCTTGATCTCTTTTAATTTCCATGCCCAAAATATAGTTTGCACCACCAAGATCTTTCATGTTGAATTTGGAGGACAATTGGGTCTTCAAATCCTGGATAATTTCTTTGCCATTTCCAACCAACAACATATCATCCACATACAAGATGAGATAAATAACACAGTCACCAATTAATTTAAAATACACACAGTGATCTAGTTTGCTTCTGGTGAAGCCAAGTCCCCATATAAATGTATCAAATTTCTGATACCACATCCTTGCTAACTATTTTAACCCATACAGAGACTTCTTTAACTCGCATACCAGTTATTTCTTACCCTTCACTGCAAAGCCTTCAGGTTGCTTCATGTAGATTTTCTATTATAGATCCTCATGAAGAAATGTTGTCTTCACATCCATCTATTCTACCTCAAAATCAAAAGCAACAGCAACAGATAAAAGTAATCTAATAGAAGTTACCTTGGCAATAGGAGAAAAAATGCACCGGGGAATAACCTTTTGCTACCAACCGAGCCTTGTATTTCTCCACTTTTCCTTCTGCATTTGTCTTCTTCTTGAACACCCATTTGCTACCAATGGGTGTCCTTCTAGCCGGTAAATCCACCAGATCCCAAGACTCATTTCTGTGCAAAGATGCCATTTCATCAACCATGGGTTCTTTCCAGAGTTTTCCATCCTCTGAATCTACTGCTTCCTTCACAGTTCTGGGATCATCGTCAATAATAGATAAAGAAAAATTTGAACAGAAAGAAGATGGACTGTACCTTTTAGGATGCCTTCTTTCTTGAAATGATCTTCTCACAGTCAGAGTTTGTGGCTCTTCATCTTCTAATTCCTCCTCTGCTGTAGAGTATGATTCTTCCTCCTTTAGCTCAAACTCTATATTCTTACGTTCCTTTCGTTGGACTTCATGTTTAATAACATCTTTCACCTCTCTGAAGACCACATCTCAACTGTACACAATCTACTATGTGACTGGGTTCTAAAGCTTATAACCCTTTAAACCATCCTTATACCCAATAAAGATGCACTTTTCAGATTTACTATCCAACTTGGTTGGTTTCTCCTTTGGAACATGTACATATGCATCACATCCAAATACCCTCAAATGTGAAAGAGAGGGTTTCTTACCAGTCCATAACTCTTGTGGAGTCTTATCCTCTAACGCTGATGAAGGTGACCTGCTGACTAGGTAACATGCAGTATCCACTGCCTCTGCCCAGAATTATTGTCCTAACCCGACACCACTGAGCATGCTTCTTACCCTTTCCATCAACATCTTATTGATTCTTTATGTAACTCCATTTTGCTGAGGTGTATATAGAGTAGTCTTCTGCTGTGCTATACCACACTTTTATAGAATTCTTCAAATTCCTTACTGCAAAACTCTCCACCGTTATCTATCCTCAACACCTTTATCTTCTTCTCTGTCTGGTTTTCCACCAGAGCCTTAAATTTTTTAAAGCTGTCAAAGACTTCAGATTTCTTCCTAAATAAATATATCCATGTATTCCTTGAGAAGTCATCTATAAATGATACATAGTACACAGACTTACCCAATGATGGAACCTTCACAGGTCCAAACGCATCACTATGCACAAGTTCTAATATATGTTTCGCCCTCTTACTACCAGAGGGGAAACTCACCCAATTCTTCTTCCCATATACACAATTTTCATAGAAATCAAAATCCAGAGAGCCCATACCTTTACCATGAAGTATCCAAAGGCCCTTTTCTCCAATATGTCCAAGCCTTTGATGCCACAGCATGGTCTTCTCTCTAGAGACCACTAGATTTTCTTCTCCACTTTTAGGAACCATAGAACTATTGCACCCATCAATAACAGTGCTACCTTGCAGCTTGTACAAAGTTCCAATCCAAACTCCCCACATCAATACTAGTGCTCCCCAAACCATCTTGCAGGTGTCCTTCTCAAACACTATTTTTACACCTCCATCATCCAGCTTGCTAACAGAAATCAGATTTCTGGCTAATGCAGGAATATGTAGAACATCTGGAAGCATTCTAACCCTTCCACCTTGCAACTTCAACTTTACCTTTCCACGACCAATGATTCTAGCCTTCTTGTCATTCCCCAAGAAGACATCACCACCATCATATTTCTCATACTCGCAGAACCACTCTCTATGGGGAGTGAAGTGAAAGGATGCACCTAAGTTAATCAAATATGCCTCGTGATCTACATGTGTACTTGAAGAAGCCAAGTACACATCCCCACCTTCATCTGAGGTGGTTTTCGCCTCTACAGAAGGAGCATCATCAGATCACTTCCCTTTATCAGGAGCTTTAGATTTACAGTCCCTTTTGTAGTGCCCTTCCTTTCCACATTTCCAACACACCACCTTTACAAGTTTTCTTGAAGATTTAGATCTCCCACTCGATGACTTATTTTTTTTTATGTTCTAGAACCGTCCTCATACAGACAAGGCATCACCATTCTGGCTCTCTATGTTTTTCCATCTCATCTCCTCCGTCAGCAAGGATGAGACTATTTCATCAAAATGGAAGGTAGTTGCATTGCTACCTATTGCAATAACTAGACTATCCCACAAATCTGGTAGAGAACACAACAAACTAATGCACTTATCTTCATCTAGAATTTTAATATCAATAGATGCTAACTGACTTACCATAGTATTAAATGCATTCAGATGCTCTATCATTGAGTCTCCATCTTTCATCCTAAGGTTATACAACATTTTTTCGTAGGAACAGTTTATTCACCAGAGACTTAGATTGGTACAAAGTCCCTAACTTGTCCCACAAAGCCTTCGTTGTAGCTTCCCCTGATACATTCGGCAATACTAAATCTGAGACACACAATCATATTGTTCTCTTTGCCTTTCGATCCAACTTCTTCCATTCTTCATCGGACACTCCCGTTAGTTTAGTACCCAGATCTATCGTGATCCACTAGTCTTTATCCTCCAACAAATCCTCCATCTTGAGTTTCCACAACTCAAAACTCTGACCAATAAATTTCTCGATCTCTATCTTTCCACTACTCGCCATCTTCTTTCATCAGCAGAATCGGTCTCGTAGATCTCCCGCTGAATAGCGTCTACCACAGTCTCGAGCGAAACCCCTCAGCAACAAAGGCATCCCCTTGAAGCCAAAACAGCTCCGATACCAAATGTAGGTTTGAACCCTGTACAAAAATTACCTGCATACGAATTCTAAAACACAAAAGTAAACAATGCGAGATCATAACACATAAAACACATATACACAGAGATTTTCCCAGTGGATCCCAAAATCAGGACTACCAGCTTGATTTTTCATTATGTTCCTTTCAATGTTACAATACATATTTATACATGCCGAAGCATCTAATACCATGGACCGAAAACCATCGCGTCCAAAAAAACATGTGCGAAAATCATGCACAAAACCATAGGTGGGTCCGCCAAATCTACGATAGGGTCCAAAACCAAAATTTTCTAGGGCGCTGCCCTAGACCCAATAAAGTGGTGTTACGAGTGCACTTCAAACCCCCTGTTAACTACATGGAAAGAATATAACACAACCCAACACAAGTAAAGTGGTTGATGGAAAACCTTAGAGAAGCAGAGGCGGAAATGGAAGTTTCCATTTGTAGACTAGAACAGGGTTAAATGTTGGGTGAAGAGGATAATGGGAGATCAGTTGAAGATCTCATGGACTATTGGCATAGTTCAAAACAATTAGAAGATATGATAACAAGGGAAGCAGATAAGGCAATGAAGCCTTGTGATTTTAATTCTCATAATTTGTGTATGTTTGCAAGATATGCAGAGGATGATGGACAATCTGGTGAAACTGACACAAATAGAAATGAAGTTCTTGAGGTGAAGTATGATGGAGAATGTCTTTTAGAGGAGGAAGGTACTGATTTATTGCAGCAGAAAGAGTTCATAAATGAAATTATGTTTGGTGCAAGACAGTCAGATGAAGTTGATAGGGACCAGAAGCCTAATGAAAATGCCATAGTGGTATTACAAGAAGGTAAGCAAATGAATTTGTCTGATGGGATTGATGAAAGAACTTTGCAATATGATAGTGCAGAAAACATGATAACTCAGGAGGATTGCTAGGAAAAGAATGAAGCTAAGAATGAAAGTTGTGATGAGCTATT
Source organism: Pinus taeda (assembly GCA_000404065.3). Classification (NCBI taxonomy): domain Eukaryota; kingdom Viridiplantae; phylum Streptophyta; class Pinopsida; order Pinales; family Pinaceae; genus Pinus; species Pinus taeda. The sequence goes on along the minus strand of APFE030757792.1, from coordinate 93,741 downwards.
GGAGAGATTTCGTATGGAATTAGAATTCTTGGAAATATTGCTCAAGGAACTTGAAGGAGAAACGAAGCTTTCAGAACTTGATAAAGAAGAGAATATGGTTACTATACATGATAAGGATGAATTGTCTCTAACATTTATAGAGTTAAGTAAATGTTTAGACTCTTCAGTTAATGATGTGATTGTAGGTATGGAAAACAACATTAATAAATATGATGCTGAAATCAGAGAAATTGAGTAGAGATTATTTGAAGGTTAGATGAAAGATCAAGAGCAGAAAGAAAGTTATATCCTTAGAGACATGAAGGAAATATAAGTATTAATCCAGCAGGATAAAGATGGAAGGAACCAGCAATTTAAAAGAGATGATCAGCTACATGAGAGCAGAAGTGAATATAATAACAGAGGACCTACAAAGGAAGACAGATGAAGACCGAAGATACATATGGAGAATGAATAAATGGGTCAAGTGGAAGCTATTACAACAAAGGTGGAATGGCAAGCTGATGAACGAGTTTAGGGAACTTGAAAAAATTCATAGTGATTTGTTAGAGAAGAAGAGACTTAAAGGAATGGAGTCACAACAAGAAGGATCTGCTAAAATCCAGAAGATCTATGATGGAGGCTTGGTGGTTGAAGCATCAAAAGAGGATGAAGGATCTTGTATTTTGAAAAATGAAAATTGTTGTGTGTTTGCAGGTTATGTAAACTTGAGGAAAAATAAGCAGTTATTAGAAACTGTCATAACGACAGGGGGAAAGATGACTACCCACAGTCATATGAAGAATAAGGAGAAAAGTTACAGTCAAGTGAAGGAAGATGTCCAGTCAAATGACATCCAAAGGATAAGTCAAGTCAAAAGGAGGATGGCAAAGGAACTATTGAGATCAAAGAAGTTTTTGGAAAGGAAGAGATCCATTCATACGAATATGGAACAAAGAGTCTTCTCAGGAAAACTGATGAAGCTAATGCAAACCAAATGGAGAATCTTATGGTGTATCCAGGAAGTGGGAGTCAACTGAAAGAATTGATGATGAAATTATTTAAGGAGACCTTGGTGTCTGATAGTTTTGAAACCAATATTTTGTGTGTAAATGAAGGATACACTGAGTAAGGCAACTGTTTAAGGTTGTCATAAGGGCAAGGAAAAGAAAAGATATGATTTTTCAGAATCTAGAAGAAGGAAATTCACATAATCTTGTGACATACAAGAAAGAAGCTGTTAAACATAGCTGTAGTGAATTATGCAGATATTGGAAAACTATTGAGGATTAAAGCCAAAGGAAAGCAGCTACTGAAGGTTGATATAGAAGACTTTGTAGATGATAAATAGTAATTGAAGATTATTGACCTTGAAGAAATCCAAAGTACGGAAGGACTAAAGACAGATGTTTCAGACAATGAAGTTAGTCAAGATTGTGTAGAGCTCTTGGGTGAAATTTCAAATGAGATGGCAGATTTGTGGCATGAGTCAAGTCTTTTGGAGAAGAGGCAAGAAAACCAAAGAATAAGTGATGAAACTATACGACCAGAATTGAATGAGAATGAAGAAGTTGTCATTGATGACAAATATGGAAAAGAAGTTGTCAAAAATATTGGCATAAAGAGGAAACAGGGTAAAGAATTTGTGTTTAATGAATTAATTGATTCTGGTGAAGATTTATATGAAAAAACAAGGAAATGTGAAGTCAATTTGAATCAAGGAGTTAATTCTCAAGATCATATCGAAGTTTGGAAGGGTGAGATCAGAATATCTTAGAAAGATGGAATGATGTCGAATTTACAGTATGGAATTGTTGAACTAGAGATTAGTTCAAGAGATGATAGTAATAGGATTACTATTGTACCACAGGGAGTTATTGATGAAGAAGAGGCCGAAGATGAAAGTTTAGAAGTAGACAAATATGATGCCATGATCCTTAAGGGTGTAGAAATTAAGTTACTAGAAGAAGAGGTATTCCAAGCACCTAAACAAGCAGGAATAATTCTTAGTTTTCAAGAAATTTGTGGAATTACAGGTATACTAGGAATTGAAGTAAGAAGTGATGAAGCCATGAGTGAGAAACCATAAGAAGGAATTGGAACTCTTGCAAGGGATCCATGGAGAAGGAATTTGTACGTTTTAGAAATGTATTGGCACATGCATTATGATTTTCTTATGCAAGAACACATCCAATTGTAGGGGAATAGTATTCATCATCTAAGAAGTGAAGTGGACAAAGAAATTGATGAGTTGTGGAGACTCATACAACAACATTCCAATAAAATATATAAATGACAAAAGAAGGAAGGAAGATTGGCTGGAACGAATGGTACAAGTGAAGGTAATGGTAAATTCCAAATTAAAGTGTGGAAGCCTAACATAAATTGAGATGATGAGCAAAAAGCAGTAAGATATATCAAAAATACAACAACAGATAATGAGAGCATAGCTAATGGGACAATACAACATAAAGTATGGAGACCTGAAGAACAACAACCAACAATAGCAATAACCAAGGAAAAACTACCGAACAAAGTATGGGATCTAGGAGGACATAGATCAGAAGCACATGATCAGGAGATCATGACTATTTTTAACCTTGGGAGTCTGATGCAGGAGCATCTAGGCCTAGCCAACAATGTGATGGTGTGGTCACATGTTGTGGTTAATGAAAGTTTGGAGGAAGAATTGTTTGTTTAATTTTATTAATTGCAAAGTATGTAAGTAGTTAATTGTTGCCTAATTCTGAATAGAATTGGGAATAAGTGACAAGTGATCCTCCCTGTGTGGAGATCAAGCCAAGTAGTTATATTGATTAGTTAGGGTAGGATATTATTTCTATGTATATAGAGAATTCTTTCATATTTGGAAGGAGATTGTTAGATAGGACATATATGTATTTCCCTTTCTTTTCTGAGAGAGGGAGAGAGAGGATTCGAGAGGATTCAAGATGGGATTGTAAGCCTACGGGTAGATTAGGAAAACAGGGGCTCCAATTAGAAGAATCATGCCAAAGAGGGATGAAAAGCCTCAAATATGTAATTATGTGTTCATATGTTTATATACAGAGAGTTGATTATGAGTGTGGAACTATGTGTTTATGAAATTTTCGAGTTATTTTGTGTATATATGCGTAGATTGTTTAAAATTACATCTGTAGGCATGTTGATCAACCATCGATCACTGTAGAATTGATGGTGATCTAGTGAGTAAATGAATGATTGTTATGTATATGGAGTGTCATGTTTAAGACAGAGTATGGCAGAAACTACGTTTTAACACAGAATCCATCAAACAACGAATGGAATGAAGTCAAAGAGGAATAGATTGATCAATACACAGTGGCCGTTAGATCTTAAAGATCAACGTACCAGATCAAATAATGGAGAATAGACCAAGTGATATTGCATTGGAGGAGAATTGTGTTATCGGAACTGGGTGAGGAGACTTAGCGATGGTGATCATGCGATAGAATGTCAATCGTCAGATTGGAAGGAGGATTGATGGTCCAAATCTAATCGCATATTGCGGAGTTTCATAGTGATAGAAATGACATGATTTAGCATTAACCATCGGGTCAGAACCATATCGATGGTCAATATTTGGTTGGCGATCACATTGTGGAAGGTTAAGTGATAGTGGATTGTGGAATGCCAATATGCCGATACCGATAAAGTGCTAATCGGAAATCAGAGGGTTTGGCGATCAGAGGTTTCAGAGATCGGAAAGCACGGCGGAAATTTTAGCAAGGAGCGGACTCAACGATCATTCTGAATGTGATTTTATAGCTTTTGGGATCCAGCCTAAGCGTTTATGGTCAGGTTTCTATGTGTTGCAGTGTATTCCAATATTATGTGTATGCAATAGTCGCGATAGTGATATTATGATAGATCATTAGGAAGGGGTGATGAGTGGACCTGAGGGAATTATAGATACAGGTGAAATCCTTTTGAAGTCTGGCCTTTAGTTTTAAGGTGCGTTTTTCATGTATTCCCGTGTATTTCAATAAATTGGCATGGTCCCGGGGTTTTAAAGGAAAAGGCATATAGATTAATGCTTCCGATATGTATATGTGGGCATGAATCTTAAAAGGCTTATAAGGGTGAATGAGTCCCAATAAGGTGTTTAGGGTGTGGCAGCCACATGGTTGTGTCAAAAATTTTGGTGAGAGCGTGTGACCATGTGGAGAGTCAATTCTGATGCATGAAGGTTCCAGCACATGCAAGAAAAACGAAGTGTCCCCCTTAGAAACCTGTAATGTATGAATCTTGAAAGGAACACATTCTAAAAATGACATAACAAGCTAAGATGTGAATAGTCCACAAGTTCAATTCATGAGTTAATAAAACAACATGCATTCAACAAGATTCATACAAATGCAAAAGAAATAGTTCATAAGAATATGCGTTTGTTAAATAACATACATTGCAAATACAAAAAGAATAGTCCTACTATATTCACAACATATGCATAAAAGCATGTTGGCTCAGATTTTATTATTATAAGTGAAAGTTCCATTCATACATACACCATTGATGACCACTAGCCCCAATACACATTATGTACAGTGACAAACCCATCATAGAGTTTTTGCATGGTTTCTCCAAGTGTTCATGCTTCAGCAAGTATCATTTCTCTCAGCTCCTCCAATGTGGAAACTACATTATGTGCTCATGATTAGAGTTTTTCTTCCTCTTTCATGATAGCCTACAAGTTCCATGCCATTGTTCATTCTCAGTCGTCAAATACTGAACATTTGATCTTGTTTCTCCTACATAGGCCGAGTTGGCTTTGTGAATGGCATTTGGATGCTTCCTAGTGTCTAAAACTATCACCCTTTCTTTAATGCATGCAGGTGATGTGTGATCATCTAGAAAGTTCTTTCTCCATGCTTATACAATCCTCCTTTAGAACTCATCAAATGATATATTGTACACATCAATTACCAGATCATCATCAAGGAGAACAACATCCCCTTGGTTGCTTAGGGATGGCTTTACTGCTAGAGGTGGTGGAGATTGAGGGATAACTCATTGTTCTATCAACATCAAATAAACATCTTCATGTTTCAGCTCCTATTCCATCTCCATGTCTATCACTTCAATCAATTTCTTAATCTACTTAGCAGGCTCTCGATCCCGCATTTTTTTGCCTTCATCCTCAGCTGCTAGTTGTTCTTGTTCCTATTCTTCAACTTGTATTGACATTGTTTACTCTATCATTATGCCATGCCTTTGTGCTTCTTCAGGCTTCTACTTCTCTTCCCATTCCTTCCTTCTTAACTCTTGTTCTACCTTTAGCTTCTACTTTGTCTCTTGTAGCTTCATTTTTTCTTCCTACAACCTATGTTTTTATCTCTTCCTCCACTCTACTCTCTGCATCCTTTTCTTCCTCTTTTCTTCTATTTCCAAATCTACTTTTATGAGAAGAGGATATGCTTTCATTTTGTAGCTTTTCTCTCCCTTTGGAATTTCTTCAATCTTCCTCTTTTCCTTGTATTACATGCGGTTGGTTCCTTTTAATGTTGTTGCTACCAGTGTTTTTGTTTTCTATGGAGAAGCCTATGAAGTCCTTGCTAAATTGACTGGCTCATTGAGTCTAGAGGCATTATAGCAATACCTCCGAGGATCCTCTTTTGGTCAATGAAATTCCCTGTCGATTTTATGGAAAGTAAACTCTCATACAATGGTCCTTGTAAATACCACGGGGATCATACAAATTAAAGTCCTTAGTTCTAAATTCAAATTTTGCTATATCCTTAGCCTTAACATCTCTGACTTTCAAGTTCTTTATCCCATATAATCTAATCTAGAAAGGAAGAGTGGGATATGGTGCTTTTTTTATTCCTGTGCGACGCTCGTGACAACCTTGTGGCAAGATGGTATGATACTTATTACATGATCAATTTGTTAGTGGCATACCTGGGTAAGACATGCAGAGGTTTATCTCCACGAAATATCGTAATAAAGTTTCCACCTTGTGAGGCATACTAATCTGCAATGTTTTCTATCGCCTCCATTGTTTCTCATGACATGCAAGGTGTATATTCTTCAAAGATAAGCTTATAAAGTTGGATGATGAAGTGGTCATTTAATCATGCCATTACTCCTCGGTAACTACATTCTAAGAGAAACTTGCAATAGGTGTACACGATAGTTTCTCATGGTGTCCATGTCCATTTCATGCCAGTGAACTCCTATTGCACACTGATTGCATCTAGTATTTATGAAAACATATAGATCCTTGGTCAATCACCCTTGGGCATATTTAGAGCCTATGCTACATGAGGCTTTAATTACCAAGTCAACATATCTGACCAATTGAATGACCCCCTATCATTCACCAATTGGTCCAATAAGGCTTCCCACCTTTCAGGAAAGGTTTATGTGCTCTCTTGACCATGGATTCTAAAATAAAAGATAACGAAGAGCTGGTAAACATTCTTGAGGGAGTTTGTCTTATACAAATGGGTGGGTGTTTGTCAAAACTTTGATGGATCTTTCACCCAATTTTTGATAATGCCTCTTGTGTTCATATAGCTATGGTTGGCATAGAAGAGTGATTCCATGCAATCTACCAGCTCAGCAAAGTGATACATTTGCTGAAAGTCTTACGCCCGCTAGCATTGCTCAATGTCGTGGTCTTCTCATCTATGTGTGAGACAATCCAATTGATAATATTTGCACACAGGAAGGCGGGATACCTACATGAAACCTTATATAGTCCTAACTGAAGGATACTGATATAATCCTGTCAATCCTCTAAGTCTACCTCAAATTACTTTGCAAAAGAATCTTTAATCTACTTCCATGTTAGTGATGAACCCTTATCTGTAAACAGTTGAGTATCTACATACACTAGAAAATCAATTGATGTTTGCTCAACTGCTTCCCTAGTTCTGCCCTTAGTGGTGTCCTTTGATACAACTCTTTTAGATGCCATGCTAACAGTGACTGTTGGAGAGGTTCTCAACAACTGTTGTACCTATGAGACAAAAAAAGGACACTCTTGGAAAGAAAATGTTATTTTTAAGCAAATAAACTTATAAGACAAGTTCAAGAAAAGATCAGGGCATCAAATGGAGAAGATTTCGTAATTTTCTCTGGCAAGAGGGACTTGATGAATGTGGGAACTCTACATTGTGTAGTCCCAACAACCAACGTGGAAGCTTGATGGTTGAAACTACGCAATGCACAATTCATCCTAGGCAGAGACTTGGGAGGGACTATACATTGTGTAGTCTTAGTCGCCAAGATGATAGGATGGCTCCTGGAACTATGTAGCGAACAATTAGATCTAGCTTGGACTATGCATTACACAATTTGAGAGGCCAAGCTTGTGGTTTGAGCCTTAGGATTGCACAATGCCAACTTGGCAAAGTGAAAACCAGCCATGGGAAACCTAGATTTGCCCAAGGGAAGTGTGGAAAATGAGCATATTTGAGAGATATTTTGAAGATGAGTGCATATCTGACTAAGTGAATGTAAATGCATATGAATCAAGTGCAAAAATTAATCAAACAGAAGCAAAATGAAGTAAGTGAGGAGAATTGACGCAATGACAAACATTGGTGCAAAAATAGGAAAATTAATGTGACACTTTGGAAAGGCATTCTAAAACTTAAAGAAAAAACTTCTACAAGTTAAAACAATCCAAAATTATAGCAAAAAGTGATAGAAAAAGTGGCAAAAGGTGACAAAAGAAAAAATCATTTGGAAAATCAATGACAATCACATTGAAGGTTCCTTGATCTCCTCGGGAATGCTAGAGATTCAAGATCAAGTGTGAAAGTGAGATCTAGAAGCATCAATTAAATATGTTTGGATAAATCATGGTTTATGATGTGCATGCCTAAAATCAAGGAAAAGCGACACTTAGCAAAAGTTTCTAAAAATAGTACAAGTGCCTCCTTCGAGATACTAAAAATAGATGCCTAGTTTTCAGGGATGTCTCTTTTTTTTCTTTTGCTTTTTTGGGTAAAATTTCCATGCACACTGTTGGGAAAGGCTGGGTAGTTCTGGGGAACTAGGAGAATTTTCAGTTCAATGCACTGTGCATTTTTTGAGCTTAGTGAGTATTATGCAATTTCTAGGCTCAGTGTTGGGTTTCCTCCCATGAATGCACAATTTCTAAGCTCAAGGCTTACTAGAATTTAGGACCGCATAATTCCCATCATCAATGTTGCCTTTCCTTAAGGCTTACACAATTTCTTGAGGCAAGCCTAGAAGTTTTGCGAGACCAAGTTGGGAGATCAGCTTGTGACTTAGAAGAATCAGCGACGTGAGAAAACACAAGAAAAAATGAAAATATAAGTCTCAATTGAAGCATGAATACCTAGATTAGTGTAAGATGAGCTATTGTAGATAAGAAGGGTGGCTCCAAAATTAAAGCATAAGAATTTTTTTTGGGGTAGTTGTAGTTGCTACAACATTGGAAACACACTGGTAGAACTATAGCTCTCTATATGGATCTTGTCTCCTGAAAAACAAGTCTAAATCTTTTAGAAGTATTATTCATTTATTTGATTATCATAGCTTCTTCAATTAGCTTGATTTAATGATGTAGTCCCTACCATTCTGTTCATTGGCATAGCACATACCAAGCCAAGTCATACTAAGTTGTTTCGATTAGGGATGAGGAGTATATAGATACACAAGTAAAATAAATTGTCACAGTCTTAGGTTTCATATCTGGTGTTGCTCCACTACGATGAGGTCTAGACAATACCCCGATGAAGTCACTTTAGGAGCACAAGAATTCCTCTACTACCAACGAGCCTAAAAGTACCCTGATGGAGTTACTTACTTCACCTCTCTGCTTAGCAAGCCTTTCTCTTCTTTCGCTGTTTTTTTATTTTCCATTTTTTACATTTTTTATTTGTTTAAATAATTGTGCATAGGCACTTATTTATTTCATGGGGAAGAATAAGGATCCCAACTTATTAAGCGAATAAGATGTTGTCCCTTCAAAGAAGGATATTTACATATACTTCTAACGTAATTTTTGAGGTTTTCTCCCTCTTCTTACTCTATTTGACTTAGTTGAAAAGGGTTAACCAAAAATAGAAAACTAATTAGAGTAGGTGGTACTAGTTAAAAGTGAAAGCATCGTGATTTCACCATGACTCTCTCCAAAAGGAAGGTATTTTACATCAGGGTATCCTTTACTAGAATAAATGCAAGATTCACATAAAGAGAGGGAATAGATAAATAACCAAGTGTTGATAGTAGTACAACTTCCTCTTGTATTTCATGAGCTTTCGTAGAAGCCAAGCATAGTCTCATGCAAAAGATAACCTAAAACTTAAAAGAAAATAAATGAAAGGAAATAAAAAAAGCAAAGAAAGGAAACAAGGTGAAGCAAATCAAGGAAACAAAAAAGAAAATCAATGCTACTCCTACTCCTAACCTAACAGAGCATAGGCCATACATACATAAAGTGATACTTCCAATGCACCAATGATGCATGGGATGGATTATGTAGGTGAGGGAATGCATGTCATGAAAGATATACAAGCATACCAACAAATAAGAAAGATAAGACAATACAAACCAAAACATTTAAACTTTGGAAGAACCCGCAGAAAAGTAAAAAAGGAAAGTGCATGAAAGGAACTTTGCATATGTACCATGGTGTTCAAACACATTGCAAGTCGAAGATAAGAATGCACAAACTTTTGAGATTGAAAAAGAGGAAAATATGAATAAAGAAGAAAATTTTTGTTTTTCAACAATGCTCGCTATTTATGATTGCTCCAATGACTTAGCAATAGGATCGTCTAATATAGATGGATGACGCAAATATTGTAAAATAGATTTATCTTCAACATGTACAACAGAGTGATGTGGAGCCTAGAAATATTCAACACATTTCTGATCAGATGTGGAACTGACCTAAAGGCTATGAGAACCTGACATAACCATCAACTCAGGTTGAAGTGCCTCAATAGGTTGGGGAGGTTCCAATTCATCAAAAGATTGATCATCAAATATCAGTCACTTAGAAAGATCAATAGTGGAAGAATCATAATCATGTTAAAATGAATCAATAGAAATATCACGACAACCATGATCAGAAAGTTCAATATCACAAATATCGGTGTCTTCATGACCTGAAAAATCATAAAGAGGGGATAATGGAGAATGAGAAATTTCACCTTCTATGTTCCCAAAAAGATAGGATAAGAAATTTGTAGGATCAAGCATAAAATATTTGTCCTCTCCGCACTTGTTTGGAATGGGTTCCCCCAAGAGCCAGTTTTGGGGCTAAAAGCCCATGTTTTTGGGTCATAAGGCTCAAATTTTGTAATAAATATGTAAAGTCTCCACATTTTGTGGTCGCGAAGTGAAAAGAGGTCAAAGGGTTGTTCGCCTGTGTTTTTTGAAGTATCATGTTGGCTGTAAAGATATACCCATGGTCTGTGGACCATGGGATTATATAAAAAGAGAATCTTATAAGATTCTAAGGGAGAGGGGGGGGTAGTAATAAGAGGAAGGATTTTTGGTAAGAATTTCTAAGTTTTCTCGAGTCTTAGTGTAGGTAGAGGCTCTGCAGCTAAGTGCATAGAGGCGTAGGGTGGAAGTCTGCAGCTGAGTGCGCAAACCCCTGCAACTGTGTGCGTAGGGCAGATAGAGTCTATACTGAACTTGAGATATCAATAAAGAGAATTATTCTGCAATCACTATGTATTTTGTCTCTGTTTAATATGTCTGATTATGTTATGTTATGATATGGGTTTACATTATAATGCTTATTTGATGCACGAATGTATCTTATTATATCTGTTAATTGAGCACAAACAAGAATAAAGGATTACGCCAAGGTAACTGCAAATGCATGGTAGATTAGGTAACCCTTAAGATAACTTGGGAACTTATACAGTAACTCAATCACATAGGCACATAAGTGCCTGTACCTTGGGTTTGGGCTACGCGAAGATCAGTCGAGTAAATTCATGGAGGTACTGAAGGAAAAAAGAGAAGGAACATCGATAAGCCCTAAAGGCTTATCGATCTGCAAGAAGGCAGGATCAAGAAGTACAGACTAACATCACGACAATCTCAGGGTGTGGAAACTATGTTCCTTCATCCCCCCATACTACTTCGGGTGAGACTTCGGTCCGTGCTCTGCAGGATGATGACAAAATTGCCAGTAGCGTAGGGATTTGCTTGGCTGACTAACGATGAACCCGGGTTAGGGCCCATCAAGCCAACCAAATCACACTCAATCTGAAGAATTTTTTGGTTTGTGTCCCTTTTGGAATCATTCTAGGGCATGTGGTGTGCAAACAGGGATTGATGGTAGATCCCACAAAGATTGCAGTGATAATCAACTTGGAGGCACCAAGGAATGTGAAATAGTTGTGCGCGACCCTGGTTCATACTGGATACTATAGCAAGTTCATCAAGAGCTATGCCCAGATCACCACGCCCATGGAGAAGTTGTTGAGAAAGGATGCTACATTCTGTTGGAGTGATGAATGCCAGAAGAGCTTAGACATGTCGAAAGATAAAATGGTCACCATGTCAATCCTCATCTTTTCAGACTAGAAGAAAGAATTTTATGTGCACGTGGATACCTCATGTATCGCGCTAGGGTTGTGTTGACACACGTGGGTGAGGGGGAATTGGACCATCCTATAGCATTCGCAAGCAGGAAGTTGTCCAAGGCTGAGAAGAACTATTCCACTACAGAGCGTGAAGGACTAGCCATGGTATACGCGCTCCAAAAGTTTAGGCACTATTTGCTGGGTGGACATTTTAAGATGTATATGTATCATTCTATGCTAAAATACCTGGTTAATAAGCCTGTGTTGGGGGGGAAGATCTGCAAGTGGTTCTTATTATTTTAGGAGTATGATTTTGAATTTATTGTGAACCCTGGATAATTGAACGCGAGACCAGATCATCTCTCGTGCATCGAAATAGGAGAGGAGCCCACTAATTTGGAGGAAGAATTGCCTAACATGCAGCTCTTTATGGTACACATCACCGACAGTCACTTTGAGGATATCATACAATTCCTGACAAGAGGGACTACTCCAGAAGGGTATACAAGCCAACAGAAGAAGGAGTTAGTAGTGCATGCATCAAACTTTTCCGTCATTGCAGAACATCTGTAAAAAATGGGGCCTGATGAAATATTGTGACACTATGTACCTAACTTTGAGCAGAGCAGCATCCTCAAAGAGGCTCATGGAGGAGCTGCAGGAGGACATTATGCAGGAAAACTGACAGCGCAGAAGGTTCTGTGTGTAGGATTGTGGTGGCCAACTTTGTATAAGGACGCGAAAAATTATTGTAGGGCCTATGAAACATGTCAAAGGACTGGTGGGCCATCAAAAAGGGATGAACTATCATTGACACTGCAGGTGACATTACAACCATTCAAGAAATAGGCGATTGACTTTGTGGGACCAATTCAACCTCCGGGGAAGAAAATAGGTGCGCAGTACATCATCACCACGATAAAGTACTTGAATAGATGGGAAGAGGCACAGCCTGTGAAGGACTATACCAGTGTGACAAAAACGAAGTTTATTTTTAAATATATGTTGACAGGATTTGGCTATCCAAAACACTTGCTAAGCGATCACGGCATGCACTTTCTTAACGAAACAATCACCGTGTTTACAGAATAATTTCAGGTGTATCATTAGAAATGTACACCCTATCATCCGCAGGCTAATGGAATGGTGGAAGCATTCAATAAAATACTGGAGAATGTAATGAAAAAAGGTCTACAATGCTCAGAGAAATGACTGGGATATGTGCATACCCACAGTGCTATGGGCCTACAAAATGACTTGAAAGAAGTTGACTGGGAAAACGCCTTTCAGACTCATGTATGGCATAGAAGCTATGATGCTAATGGAATGCATTGTACCTAGTCTATGCATAGCTTCACTCACAAGAATGGCAGACCACTAAGCCTCGAAAGAGAGGCTCACGCAGCTAGTAGAGCTTGAAGAGGATCAATTTCTATTTGGATTTCATCAACAAGTTCAAAAGGAGCGTGAAAAGGCATGGCACAATCAACACATTAAATTACACACCTTCTAGGTAAATGATCTGGTTTTGCTATATGACAACAAGTTTGATGCATTGGTTGGGGCCCTATGTCATCAAAGAGATTACCAATGGTGGAGTAGCTCAATTGTTTAATTTAAATGGGGCACCCTTCCCAGGAAAAGTGAATGGTAGCCGATTGAATCCATACACTAGTGATTCGGCTAGATGATTATATGAATGAAGCACAATCTTAACACTCTAGGGAGCTGAAAGGAGGCACAGGACTATAAACTACAATGCTTGGTTTAGGGAACTACGTGATGAAGGAACTACGCAGAATGAGGGGATGTCACAGAGACCATACAAGTGCGCAGAAGGCTGCGCCACCTAGGATGCAACCACGTAGGTCAATTGGAAAGTGACCATTAAAGTCATTGTTCATGATTTGATGACGGAAAAATGGCCAAATAGAGCGGGGGGTAGCATTTAAGACAAAAATTATGGGCGAGATCCTTCAAAATCTGTCGTCAATCTAGCATTAATGGACCAATTTTGGGGGGAATGGTCCAACTTGAATTCAAAATGGTCTATTAATTACATGTGGCTACCCAATGAAGAATACTTGGAATTTTGAGTATTGAGTTGTTGAGCTCTCAGATGTGTATGAACCGTGAATTATTTGGGGCTCTGATAGTGACTTTGACATTTAAGAAATTACCAAAGGAGACCTAAGAACTGTTGGATAGCATCATGTCAACATTGGTAGAAACCATAGATATTGGGGAAGTAGTGACAGCTAAAGGGGTTGTGCCAGAGATTGCTATGGAAGCAGAGGTAACTGCTCCGTAGGTTGTAGAGATACCCAAGTCACCAAGGTCGCCTAGACCAAGGCCTACCCAAACCTAGGATGGTGTGAAAGGTGAGAAAGGAAAGTAGGTCGTGACACCACTAGTACACACATCACCTAGGAGAAACCTGCCGAAAGAAAATCCCACTGCTCATGAAAAGGGAAAAACCATTAACCTGGAACCGAAGGAGGAAGAAATTGGGGATATCCCAATGGATGATGAGGATCTTGGGATCGACATGGAAGGTGTTGAAGTTGAGGGGTCTGACCCCATTACTAAATTGCCTGAGTATGTCCCTCCACATAGGAGCAAGGCCAAGGTGCCTAAGGACACTGATGAGAGCAAGGTCACCTTGTACACACCTCTACTACCAGACAAGATTGTTTTTGAAGGACCACGCTTAGCGCGGATTCCAATGTTAAAATTGGAGGACTGAGACTTAGCTGATACCGAGCGATTCCCTCACTTGGTAAAAGACTAGCTGATGCACTGCCTCCTCCATAAGACCACTAGGGTGACCATGTTGGAACCGCAAAAGTGGCTCAATGGAGTGGATAAGGTAGGCCTGCTCAACCTGCTATGGGTGTCGCACTACAATCACACATCTATTACCTTGCTGGTAATCAAGCAGCTCTTGTGCTTGGTACATGATGGGTTTCTCAGGCTGCAGGAGCCAATACCCACCATTGATAAACTAATTCACAGAATCACAAGGCTGCCATATTTAGGGGAGAATCTAGGTATGATGTTTGGTGGAAAGGCGAGTGAACTGGCCCTTGCAAAGGCCATGAAGAAGAAGTTTGGACTAGTGAAGAAGCCGTGCGGCTATGCGATAACAAGTATTTCCAACCCTGCGGTCAATGTGGCCACAACAATATTGGCAGGGAAGGTCATGCAGAAGTGTCACTCTCATGAAGTAACAACGCTTGCCATAATCCTAGCGCCATAATGTGTGGAGGGGGTCCAGTTTAATTGGGTGCACTACCTCTGTGGTGAGTTCCTCGTGAACTATCACAAGGCACAGGATCTCAGTAAGACCTTCCACTATGCGTGGCTCTTGCTGTCCATCATTCTGGTAGTCTGGGAGCTACCCAAAGACAACCAATTTCCCTCAGTCGTGCCAAACCTGCTTGAAGCCGCGAAGTATAGTAATATCTTTTGGATCTTGATGGAGATGAATGTGCACATGGGCATCAACCGCAATCTACAGTTGTCACCTACTGTATTTGATAAATTACAGTCATACACGGAGTTTAAAGATGATTTCCACCATGTATCCATCAGGGCGTGAAAAGACCTTGAGCATAAGTGGCATGACTTTCCCTACTTAGCTATGGGTGATGCGATTCAAGCAGTTATTGATATTTGGCTTGTAGAATGGCATGCTACCTTGGATTTAATGGCAGGATCCAGCAAGATAGTAGCATAGTGGAAGAAGGATGAAGCCAAGGTCAAGATGGAGTAGTTGGCTAAGAAAAGGGGGAAGGAGGCTAAGGATAAGGCTAGGGCAGACCGTGCTACTACATAGGAGATAGGTGGACAGAAAGGAGGAGAGGAGTGTGGCTCTAACAAAGAGAAGTCACCCTCACAAGAAGAAGAGGAAGAAGAGGACGATCTGACAGAAAGGGAGGAGTGGACCCATAGACACCTCCATCCCATATCAAGCATCCAAGAGGACAAGAAGAAGTAGGGTTGCAGAAGAAGTCCAAGGCTAGTAAGACGTCCATGCACCCGATCACCCTAACAGAGGAGGATTTGAATGACATTGGGGATACCGTGAGGGATGCCACCACAGAACTGCTACAGTAATTTGAGAAGTAGCAGCAGTAGGTGTTGGGGGTCATTTAGGTGAATCTGTGATAGCTGTAGATTCAGACAACACAGACCAGCGCGACATCCACCAGTTTGGCCATCGATAATTCAGAAGCTGCTTGGATGTTGCATGTGAAGGACTCCTGAGCCATATTCCTACCAGATTGGGCACTGACGACAGAGACTGAAGCTGATAGGCCCGTTGTTAGCAGACCCAAGGGAGTAGGGCTAAACTTGGCAATGCTTCCTAGTGAGGCACTCCACCTGCTGTAGGATGGGGTGATCACAGAGCTGAGGGCCCATGAACAACGCGCTTTGCAAGTGATCAGTGAGAAAATCATTAACAATGCTCAGATGGCTATACAATGAGATTCTGCCATCACCACTGCAAACGATGTGACTGATAAGAACACGTGCATAGTCTAGGTCATGGAGGAAGCATGTCGAATGGTCCCGAAGTTGGCCATTCCTATAGATGAGCCGGTAGATGTGTGCATTCCCAAATGCGCTACGGGGGTGCACGATGCACAAACATAATTGGCAAAGGTTCATTTGGAGCTAAAGCTTCAAATTGCAGAATTGCAGTTGAGGGCCCAACCCTCGACTCCACTGGAAGACAAGGAGCACCGTGTGACTGCTATCATAGAGGAAATAACAATAATAGAAAGTGTAGTGGTAGACTGCATAATGCTTTTTGAAAAGTCGTTCGAAGTACTAACCATCCTACAAGAAGACCCTACTGTGTAGAGACTGGAAATAGAGGTGCGAGAGTTGCAACTACACTATGATGAGGTAACAGGGATAGTGCATACTATTGCCCTTACATAGATATTTGCGAAGCTTTAGGAGGCCAAGGCATTGAAGGAGAAGGTACATGCAGCTTAGCAAAAAGAAGAAATGTTGAAGGCGTGCTTGAAGCCTTGGTTGGATGAAGCCTACTCGATCATGGCCTCCATTGAAGGCAAGCTGGCAAGTCTGTAGGAGACTCAGTAGAAGCTTTAGGATGACAGTGCAGGGCCAGCAACAGAGAAATTGGTAGAAGCAAAAAAAAAAAAAGGCGGTCACACAGTGCACTGCCGAGGTAAATTTGTACAGGTTGAGCTGGGGGGTCTTTGTGCCAAGATCTCCACACTGGTAGCGTGGAAAATTTAGGGGCTAATATTCGTAGGCAGGTTAATTTTCCATTATTTGTCCAAAAAAAATATTAGCCAATTTCCATTTTTTCTAAAAATGATTCCCCCAAATTTTACAATATAAAATTAATTTACCTTAAGAATCGCTAACATTACATAGAGAATATATATATAATCATTATAAATTTGAATAGTTTTACAAATATATTAATAAACATTTTATAGTTTTCATATCACAGACTAGTGAGATTCACCAATGTTTTTAAACTTCAAGATAATTTTCCATCCTTAAAGTTTTCCCTGGCCGGCAGAGTGACTTGAGGCTAAGTCACCATGTTTGTGTTGGGGGCCTATTGGGAATGGGTTCCCCCAAGAACCAATTTTGGGGCTAAAAGCCCATGCTTTGGGGAAGAATTCCCACGTTTTGTAATAAAGATGTAAAGTCTCTGCATTTTTTACTTGCGGAGTGTGAATAGGTCAAAATGTTGTCTACCCTTGTTTTGTTTAGTATCATGCCAGCTGTAAAGATCTACCCATGGTCCGTGGACCATGGGATTGTATAAAAAGAGAGTTTTAGAAGAGTCTAAGGGGTTAGTAGTAACAAGAGGAAGGATTTTGGGTAAGAATTTCTAAGTGTTCTTGAGTCTTAGCATAGGTAGAGGCTCTACAGCGGAGTGTGCAGAGGCCTAGGGTGGAAGTCCGTAGTTGAGTGTGCGAACCCCTACAGTTGTTTGCGTAGGGAAGATAGAGTCTGTACTGAACTTGAGATATCAATAAAGAGAATTATTCTACAATCACTGTGTATTTTTTCTCTATTTAATGTGTCTGATTATGTTATGTTATGATATGGGTTTACATTATAATGCTTATTTGATGTGAAAATGTATCTGATTATATATGTTAATTGAACACAAGCAAGAATAAAGTTTTACATGAAGGTAACTACAAATGCATGTTAGATTAGGTAACCCTTAAGATAACTTGGAAACTTATATAGTAACTCAATCATAGAGGTGTGTAAGTGCCTGGACCTCGGGTTAGGGCCACGTGAAGATCAGTCGAGTACCTTTGCGGAGGTACTGAAGGACTAAAGAGACAAACATCAATAAGCCCTAAAGGATTATCGATCTACAATAAGGAAGGATTAGGAAGTGCAGACCGACATCATGACCATCTCAGGGCGCAGAAACTTGGTTCCTAAACTCCCCCATACTGCTTCAAGTGATGCTGAAAGGGCCAGTAGTGTATGGATTTGCTTGGCTGACTAACGCTGAACTTGGGTTAGGGCCCATCAAGCCAACAACACTCAAATGAAAAATTTGCATTCCAAGTGTTCTGCAAATCGTAATATTGAACATAAATGGCATGCTTGTGGAAAATGTCCGGATAATGTGAAAGAGGTGCAGACAGAAGGAGGTCATCCTTCATTGCAGATTCTTGTTTAGACTCCCACACATACCCATCAAAAATGATATTGCAGGTTGGTTGTTCAACACCAACTCCATCTAGAACTTGATCCTCATGAACATCCCAAGAGAAATTTGAAATAGGTGAATAAAACACATCAATATCCCGAGGATCAGAAGGACCAAAGGATGGAGGACGAGGAGATAACACTTCAACACAACCATTAGAGTCTCAGTCCAAATGTGTGATGAAATTTTAAGTAAGTGGGTAGGAGAATATGGTGGTCGATCAACAGTTGAATTCTCCACTCCCCCCACCTCGACTTGTGGAACTATATCTTTTTGATGAGAGGTGGATGGAGGTTCACTTGGAACAACAACCTTATCTGTCACAGATTTAGAAGCTATAACATTGAGGTATGTTGGGAGAGGTCCAACGGATTCTAACTCATGTGGATTTTCTGAAAGGTGAACAAGATATATAAATGTCTCTAGTAAGAAAGACCAATGAAATTCATCTTCATAAAATTCAAAGAAATGATGGATGAAACAAATGTGAAAACCTTGAACAGATTGATTAGGTGCTTTTCGTAAATTCAAATTTTTCTTATTAAGAGCTTTATAATCATAGAGATTGAAATCATGACATAATTCTATCAAAATTTGTTTGAAAGAGTGAATGGAGTCATTAGGAAATTTGTTACACCAATCTCACACATGCCCTTTGAACATGAGAATGAAAAACCTACAACCAACATCCTCACAGTGGATGTTGTGATTTGCACAAAAATCGAGGAATTGGGTAGTGTGGTCGAATAAGGTTGCTTCACCCTCACCATTGAATTTCAGATTGGACAAGTCATCAAT
Organism: Pinus taeda; assembly: GCA_000404065.3. Taxonomy (NCBI): domain Eukaryota; kingdom Viridiplantae; phylum Streptophyta; class Pinopsida; order Pinales; family Pinaceae; genus Pinus; species Pinus taeda. Next base: position 74,685 of record APFE030757792.1, on the reverse strand, counting down.
AATTCTCACCGACACTTTGAGATTTGTGTGTCTAGAAAAACATGTCAGGGTTATGATTTGGTGAGAATTCATTAAATGAGTGCAGAGATTCAAAATAAACTTCAAGGGTTTAGATTGTCATCTGGAATTCCTTCTAGTGCCATAAATGTTGACAGTGTTGGACCTGCCAACATTTTGGGGATCTCCCTGATTTGAAGTCCCAACTAGACCTCACACTGTTTGGAGTAGGAGTCCTAGCAGTTGGTGGTAATTTCATGCCTTGAGCGCGAAAACATGAAAAGGGAAGTATGGTAACTTTGGGTGAGAGAAAGTGCGTGACCCTATGGAGAGTCAAGTATGATGAATGAAAGTTCCAACACATGAAGGGAAAAGGAATTGCACCCCTCAGAAGCCTGTAATAGTATGCAACTTGAAAGGAACACACAAGCAAAATGACATCACAAGATAAGATGTAGAATAGTCCAAAAGATAAAGTGATTATTTAATACAACAACACACATTCAACAAGATTCACGCAAATGAAAATGAAATAGTTCATAATCATATGCGTAACTTAAATAACATGCATTGAAAATACAACAAGAATACTCCTACTATATTAACAACATATGCATGAAAGCATTTTGGCTCTTATTTTATTATTATAAGTGAAAGTTCCATTCATACATAAACCATTGATGAAGCTCCAATAGTGGAAAATTACAGTCAAGAACACCTTCTCCTCCAAATAAGTATACTCACTCTATGCTACAGAGAATCCAAGGCTCTTCATAATACTCCCAAGTTATTTCTAAGCCTAAGCCTAGCCAAAATCCCTTTACATGAGTTATGAGGTTCTATTTATAATAAGAGGGGGTGACTCCTCAACTCCCCTTTGTGATCCTTGGACTACCCTCATTACTCTTCAACTTCTTTACAAAATAACACATTACATTACATGATGAGTTTTCATATTCCAATATTGACACTTCGAATTTCACTTACAACATAATTACAAATAATTTATATTTGTAACCATATAAGGAAAAATAGGGTAGAGACAACTTGATACCCTAATAAGACACAACACTATGATGCAGGATTTTGGGAGAAGTCTATCTCAATAACCTCCACTTGCTTCTTCTTAGTCACATATTGGTTCCAAGCTTAGTACTGTGTGATGATGTCCCCAAACCGTGTAAAAATTTCTTGTTGGAAGTGGACTCTAGCCTCCATGGAATCCAGGTACATTGTCTTCGAACCTGTGTCCAATTCATTCTGAAGCATGAGAAAAATTGTTTTAACTTTGATAGGACCACTGATGAAATTTTGCATGTTCTGTCTGTTCAGCTCCAAGTCTTCCCTGGAGGTATTTTGTTTGAGTTTCCTTAAGCACTATTCGACCTCCTTCCAGACTTGGTTCTTGGGTTTAGATTTGGTGAGGGAACCGAGTAATGGGATCTAGTGTGTTCTCGCCTAGACATCCAAACTATTGTACAACCATATATATGAGGCCTGAATGTTGCCAATAAAGGAAGTGATCTGCTTGTTGTTTTGAATCAACTTTAAAAACTTCACTTTCTCTAGCTTTGTCTGTGGCTTCATTTTTATTACTAAGTCAAGTAGAGCCCCTTTGTATAGCATTGTCCACTCTTGCACATAAGAAATGGAAGCTTATATGTTTTTGAGAGTTTTAACAAACTCTTTTCTCTATTTTTGTAAGCCATGGAAATAGACAACTGCTTTATGTACGATGATAAACCTATCATAGATTTTCTGCATGGTTTCTCCAATCATTGATAATTCAGCAAGCATCGCTGCTCTCAACTCCTCTAATGTGAAAACTATATTTTGCACTTCTTCTTGGAGTGGTTCTGCCTCTTTCCTTGGAGCCTACAATTTCTATTCAAGTTTTTCATTCTTGGTTGTCAAATACTCGATATTTGGTCTTATTTCTCCTGCATAGGCCAAGTTGGCTTTAGAAATGGAATTTGGATGCTTCCTAGTGTCCAACACTATCACCCTTTCTCTAATGAATTCAAGTGATGCATGATCATCCAGAAAGTTCTTTCTCCATACTTTTACAATCCTCCTTTCGAGCTCATCGAATTATAGATTGTACATGTCCATTACCAGATCATCATCAAGGAGAAAAACATCCCATTGGTTGCTTGAGGCTGGCTCTCCCATGGGAGGTGGTGGAGAGTGAGGAATGACCTGTGGTTCTCTTGGTATCAGATCAACATCTTCATGTTGAAACCCCTGTTCCATCTCCATGTTTATCACTTCAATTAATTGCTCAATCTGCTAGGCAAGCTCTTGATCTTTCATATGTTCACCTTCCTCCTCAACTGTTGGTTTTTCATGTTCATGTTCTTCAACTTGTATCAATGATGTTTCCTCTTTCATTACACCTTGCCTTTTTTCTTCTTCCTACTTTTGCCTCTCTTCTTGTTCCTTCCTCCTCAACTCCTATTCTTCTTTCAAATTATGTTATGTCTCCTGAAACTCCAGTTCTTCTTCCTGTAGCTTCTTATTTTTCCTCTTCCTTATCTCTACTCTGTGCATCCTTTGCTTCCTCTTTGATTCTGCTTCCAAAGCTGCTTTCATGAGAAGAGGATTTTCTTTCATTTTGCAGCTTTGTTCTCCCTCTAGAATATCAACAATCTTCTTCTTTCCCTTGTCTTGCACGAGATTGCTGCTTTCTATTGTTGTTACTTATGGAGTTGTTGTCCTCTATGGAGTAGCCTATGAAGTCCTTGTTAAACTAACCAGAGCATTGAGTCTAGAGTCATTATAGCAGTACTTCCAAGTATGCTCTTATGGCCAATGAAATGTCTCGCCGATCCACAGAAGGTAAACTCTTATATAATTATCATTGCAAATACCATGGGGATCATACAGATTAATTCCTTAGTTCTGAATTAAATTTTCACTATATCCTTAGCCTCAAAATTTGTGAATTTCATGATATTTAAATTGTATAATCTTATATGCAAAAGAAGGGTGGACCATGATGTTTTCTTCTTCCTATGAAACGCTGCTGAGAACCATATGGAAATATGGTATGATACTTCTTGCATGATCAATTTTTTAGTGGCATACCTTGGTAAGACTTACAGAGGCTTCTCTCTACCAAATACCCTAATAAAGGTGCCAACTGGCGAGGCATAGCAATTTGTGATGTCTGTTATCGCCTCCATTTCTTCTTGTGACATGCAAGGTTGATAATCTTTAAAGATAAGCTTGTAAAGTTGGATGATGAAGTGGTCAATTAGCCAGGCCATTACTCCTTGGTAACTTCATTCTAAAAGAAGCTTACAATAGATGTGCATAGAATTTTCTCATGGCTTCCATGTCTAGTTCATGCCAGGGAACTATCGTTGCGCACAGATTGCATCTAGTAAGTATGCAGACATATAGAACCTTGTTCACTCATCCTTGGGTGGATTCTAATCCTGTGCTACATGAGCCTTCAATTTTCAAGCCAAGAGATCTGACCAGTTAAAAAACTTCCCATCGTTCACCAACTAGTCCAATAAGACTACCCATCTTTAAGGAAAGGTTTTTGTGCTCTCTTGACCACGGATTCTGCAAGCAAAGATAAGCAAGAGATGGTAAGCCTTCCTAAGGGAATTTATCGTGTACACATGGGTGGGTGACTATCAAAAGTTTGATGGGTCATTCACCTAGCATTTGACATTGTATATTGAGTTCAAATTGCTATGGGTGGCATAGAAGAGTGAGTCCATGCAGTCTACTAGCTCAGAAAACTGATACATTTGCTTAAAATATTCTACCCGAATGGTGGCAAGCTTCTGCCCGCTGGAACTTCTAAATTTCATGGTCTTCTCATTGATGTGATACAATCCAACTGATAATATCTGCACATGTGAAGGTGGGATACCTGCATGCAATCTTCTATATCTCTGACTGCTAAATGATGAGATAAACATGTCGATCCTCTAAGTCTACCTCAGATTCCTTTGCAACAACATCTTTAATCTGCTGCCATGTGAGTGATGACCCCTTCTCTATAAACAATTGAGTATTTGCATACACTCACAAATCAACTAATGTTTTCTCAATTGCTTACTCAGTACTTCTCTCAGTTATTTCCTTTGATGCAACTCTCTTAGATTCCATTGTAACAATGGCTGCTGGAGAGGTGCTAAAAAATTATTGTACTTGTGGGAAAAAAAGGACACTCATGGCAAGAAAATATGAGTCTTAAGTAAATCAACTTACATGGAAAGTTCAAGCAACAAATCAGTGATCAGATGGGGAGGTTTTCACAATTTTCTCTGGCAAGATGGACTAGTTTCCTATGGGAACTCCTCACTGCACATTCCCAATAGCCAAGGTGGAATCATGATGGTTGAAATTGCACAATGCATAATTTAGCCTGGGAAGAGGCCTGGGAGAGATTGCACATTGCGTAGTCTAAGTGGACAAGATAACAAGCTGGGTCTTGGAACTGAATAGGGAAAATTTGGAGCTAGCTTAGATTACACACTATGAAATTCCAGAGGCCAAGCTCATGGCTTGAGCCTTAGAATTAAGTAGTGCCAAGAGGGAAAAGGGAAAACCAACCAAGGGAACCCTAGATCTACCCAAGGGAAGCGTGGAAAATGAGTAGATCTAAGAGATAATGTGAAGCTAATTACAGATTTGGATAAGTGAAAGTAAATGCATGTGAATCAAGTGCAACAATAATCAAATGGAAGGAAAATGAAGTAAGTGACGAGAGTCACCACAACGATGACCATAGGAGCAAAAACCGAAAAACCAATGCGACCCTTGGGAAAGGAAATATAAAACCTAAAACAACACTTCTACAAGATAAAGCAATTTAAAACACTAGAAATCATGAAGAGAAACAAGTGAAACAACACTCACATAATCCAAACAACAAAAAGTGACAGAAAAAGTGCAAAATATGGCAAAAGCAAAAATCACCTGGAAAAGGGATAAAGATCACACTGACGGTTCCTTGATCTCCTAAGGAATTTTATAGCTCCAAGACTGAGTGCGCAAATGAGCTCTAGAAGCATTGATTAAATAGATTTTGATAAACTAAGGTTTATGATGCGCATGCCTAAAATCAAGGTGAAAGTGACACTTGGCAGAAGTTTCTAAAAATAGTGCAAGCACTTCCTTCGGGATACTAACAATAGATGCCTATTTTTTAGGGATGTTTTTTGCTTTCTTTTCCTTTTTTGGAGAAATTGGCCATGCAAACTTTTGGGAAAGACTTCGCAGTTCTAGGGAACTGGGAAACGTTATGGCTCAGTGCACTGTGTAGTTTCTGAGCTTAGTGAGGGTTGAATAATTTTTGAGCTCTATGTTGGTTGCCTCCCAGAGTCCCATGACTATGCAGTTTCTGAGCTCAAGGCTCACTGGCAGTCAGGGCTACAAAATTCCCATCATCAAGGTTGCCTTCCCTCATGGATTGTGTAATTTCCAGAGGCAAGCCCAGAACTGCTGTGAGACCAAGTTGGGAGATCAACCTACGACTTAGTAGAATCACCTAAGTATGAAAACACAAGAAACAATGAAAAGATAATTCTCAGTTGAAGCATGAATGCCTAGATTGGTGTGAGATGAGCTTCCATGGATAATAAGGGAGGCTCCAAAATCAAAGCATAGTAAACTTTTTGGAGGTTGGTTGTAGTTGCGACAATGTGTTGACATTTAGAAGATATGTTTTAAAATTAATGTTTGGAAGAGAGCATTGGATTCACATACATTTTGTAAATGTTTTCAAATATAATCTAACATGAATGTTTCATATGTTTGTGATTTGCAGTTAACTTGCTTGTTGAATAAAAATTATGATAATATAACGTTGTTATGTTCAAGTCCATAGTATAATATAATATAATAATATATGATAATATAATATTTCCATACTATTAATTTAATTTATTATATTGGTATTGTAAATAATTTTTGTAAAAGAAATAATTACATAATTAAATGTTAACATATTTCCATTCCATCTGGCATTTCGACATTTGCAAGAATCTATTCGTTCATATTAGGATATGTACCAGAGATTGGCTTGTCACAAGTATTGAATATTTAAATTTTGTTTTGTTATAAATTGAAGCAAGTTTCATTAAAAAATGATATATATATTATAATTTTAAACTTTTCAAATTTTATGTTTGTGAAGGCATTTTTCCATCTCTAGGGATGTTAACGATGGAGTCAATTATGGAGATTGGATCGTCTAGACATTTTGAAAAAGTTGTTACAATTTTTTTAATATTAGGAGCTCATGCATTTTCATGTACAATTTTAAACTTTTAACATATACATGTACATATGCTTTATAGGGCATCCACGGGGGCGCAATGCAGGGTGAACACCATGAGGTATTGCATGGAATTTGAAACCTTTTATAGTTTTTTCTTTTATGATCAAATTCTCATTTAATTTTAATACATTAAAATTTAATTTAAAAGTACACAATATTATATGTATATATTCATATTACACGTGTTGTGCAAGGAACCCATGAGGATAAGGATAATGATAGATCGCAGATGCAAGCAAGATTATCCTTGATGCAAATTTGTGTTTGATAATATTTTAGTTATAAAATTTTATCATCATATAAATTTTGGACATATCTTTCGTAGAACTCTTTATTATAAATTGAAATTTAATATAAAAATTTTGGACTTTATACATTTTTCATGATGAATCTTATAATGTTGTAGAAGTTACTATGGATGTGGGTGATTGGTTTCTGATTTAAAGGAGTTGTGATAAAAGGGCCTTAATCACATATATAGTTTGAAGACTTGACTCCTTTGTGAGTCAACTACCTGGGACAATTGTGTTTAAGCATTTTATGCACACTATGGATAGGTACGAGGTTTTACCCTACACCATTAGTGGTGTCAGAGAAGAAGTTTGTAATCAGAGCAGATCTATAATCAGAGCAGAATTGAAATCAGAGTGGGAAAAGATTTCAGCGAAAGGGAGTCTGCACACAGGAAAAGGTAATGTGCTGAATGATAAAGACTACAGTGGGAGATTGTAGTAGTTCCAGCAGAGACTTCCAGTAGGCAGGAATAGAGGATTCCTTAAAGGAAAGAGAAATAAATATTTCTTAATGCAAGTTTTGAAGGAAAGAGGACTCGAGGGACAAAAATATGACAATCCATTCAAAGTGAAAAAGAATGGGTGAAACAAGATCATATTGAGATCATGAAGGCGAGGCAATGTGTCCTGTTTTAAATTAAGATGTGTGTTTTTATACTAATGCATAGGTGACAACAAGAAAAGCTATGAGAGGAGAACCAGATGTGTTCTCAAATATAGAGTAAGGAAAACACTCTGAAGAAGAAGTGGCAGTGAACCTGAAGAATCCAACAAGAGATTGGACAGAGAGGATAGCTGAAGTTTTCTCAAGAGGAAGTGAGAGATTGTAGAAGCCTAGAAGGAACAAAGGTGTTGCTCAAGAGAAGGTTCTAGATAGAGGACCTATGCTTACCAAAGGACTGAGTGAGGAGAGCTTAGTGAGGTAAGATTGTAGTGAGAAGAACTAGCTGTTGCAGAGGCTTGTTGCAAAGGAGCTCATGAAGAAAGAAGAGAAGAAAATGATTACTGATAGTCATAACAGAGGTTCAGAGAGAAGCCACAGCAAAGGATAGGAGAAGAAGGATGCCAAGGAAAATGGCAAGAATATGAGTCAAGAGGAAATTGACTAGGAAGTTGCAGAGTTAAAAGAAAAACTTAATGCATTAAGGGGAATGCTTGAGGAAAGCCAAAGACTAGGTTGGGTCTTGAGGAAAAAACCAGTGAAGTGGCATGAAATACAGAGAAGGCTATAGCAAATGCAAGTAAAATGGCTAAACGAAAACTCAAGGAAGTTGAGTTAGAAATGGAAGAATCCATTTGTGAACCAGAACAAGGAGAATTTTTGTGGGGAAGTGAAGATGAAGACTTGAATACTGAAACTTCAAGTGAGGCCAAAGGGTCACATGGATTGAAAATTGACAATTTGTCTATGTATACGGGTGAAACATGTAAAGAAGGACAAATGGTTGATATTTTCATAAAAGAGGAAGAAGATAGGCAGAATTTAAATTATGTTTTGGAAGAAGACGAGATAGATAGATCTCATATGCAGTTGGAGAAAGATATCAAGCAACCAAGTGAAGGGCTTGAGGATATTGAAGAAGAGACTATCAAAGAATTTCTTAATCATATGAATGATTTAGAACAGCAAGGATATATGTGGCTGAACCATCAAGTGAGACCATAGGGTCTTATATTTTTAAAACTGATACTTTGCATATGATGGAAGATATTGCTGGAGAAAACCAACCATTTGAAGATATCTTCAGAGGAGATGAAGATCTAGAAGCAAAAGGTGAAAAATAAAACTTTCCAGAAGAGAAGGAATTTGACTACATACAGAAGAAAAGGTCTATGGATGAGTCTATAGAAGTTTTCATGGAGATGAGGAATCAGGATCTTATTCTGATGAAGAATGAAGGAATACTATCTCAGAAAGGTAATCAAATGAGTTTGATTAATGTTATTGATGAAAACCAAATGCAAGAGAATGTTAATGCAGATGGTGAGACAAGGATAACTCTAGGAGAAGAGTTACAAAGGGACATCAAGGCAAAATGTACTGAATAAGAAGAAACTATGTTAGCTGGAAACATAGTAAAAGATCATCAATTCACCATGATGATAGGCATAGTGGAAATAGGCATGAAAGATGTTGAGATAGTCAGTGAAGAAGAAGAACATCTACTGAAAGATGTTAAGGAAGAGGAAGTCTATGGGAAATACTTAACAAAGGGGGAAAGAACAATAACAAAAGAATTTTTTGCAAAGGATGAGCAATCTTTGGAAGTTGTCAGAAGTATGGAGAAGTATCTTTTAGAAGATAAAAACTTTGAAATAAAGGAGGATGAAGAATGTCTCATAAATGAGAGAAAAAATGATTTATTGTAGCATAAGAAACTTAACAATGCATGGATGTGTGAAAATGTGACAAGACAGGAACAAGTTCTTGTGGGAGAAGGAAATGAAGTTTAGTTTGAAGAGCGGATATGGGGAGCAACAGTTAAGACTGTTGAACCTTATGATTCATAAACTAATAATTTTTGTGTAAATGCAAGAAACATAAGTGATGATGAAATAGTGACAATTGACAAAGTGTCACAGAGAAATTGCATTGCTGGAATATTTGCTGGAGAATTTAGAGTATGACAGTATGGTTGTAGAGGATAGAGTTCACTCTGGTGGACAAGAGAAAAAAGGCATCATTAGGACATATGGTGTGGAAGAGAGACTAATGGACAGTCTCATGAATTCTTTTGAGAGTTCCAATTAGCATACTGATGTGCTGATAGAGGAGAAAGGAACAGTGCAGCAAACTGAATTGTTGCCAAGGGAAAACAAGGTACAATAGCCTTATGTTTTTAATTTTAACAAGTGTTTTGTGAGTGCAGTATTTGTTGCAAATGCTGGAGGAGATATGGTGCAAGTGAAAAACTGAATAAAAGTGAAAGAAGAGACTATGGAAGAAATCAATCCATGGAGTAGAGAAGTTAATTTGCTGGGGAAAGTGTTGAATATTCATGATTCAATCATGAAAGCGAGTAAGGATGATAGGGAGGCAACAAACAAAGCTAAATTCAGCGTAACAAACAAATTTAAAGTCAACAAAGCAAGCAAGGAAAAGGTTGAAGCAAGAAAAGCAAGTGTTGAAGCAAGAGCAAGTAAAGGAAACCAATAATAGACTGAAGAACTAATGAACAACAGCAACAACGTCAAGCAAAAAGAAGGAGATAGAAATATGAAGAAGAACATGAACCAGTTCAAAGATGTACTGGAAATAGAAATTGAAGAAATGTGGCAACTGATGATGAAGCAGCTCAAATGGAGGAAAATGATAGCAGCAGGAAGCAAGATCAATCAGAGTTTGAATCTGATTGACAAGAAGAAGAAAATGGAGCAAAAGACAACAAAAGTGCAGCAACAACAAGGGAACAAAGCATGTGGACAATTATAGAACAAAGTGTGGGATCCAGGAAGACCAAGACTAGAAGACACATGATCAGGAGATCATGAATATTTTCTACTTTCGAAGTCTGATGCAGGAGCATCCACTATTCCTAGTCAAAAGGAGGAATCCAAAGCGAAGGAGGAGGACGTGGACCATGGAGCTAAACAAGCAGACTTTCTGTTTAAAACAGAACTAAAATGATGGAATGGATAAGTCTCTCGAAGACATTATAAAATGTAATACTACCACATATGTATGCATGTAGCGAGCTTTAGGGCTTTAATTGAGAGTTTTGAGGAAAGGATGTGATCAGATCCTTCACAGTGATCTGATCCAGTGTTTCCATATAAATATATGTGTGATGAACCTGTGCGTTCAATAAGAGAGATAGTGAGATAGATAGATATGTAAGACACTAATATTGAAAAATAGGCCTGTGTGAGACCGAGATGTTTGGAATGTAATCTTTGTTTTACATTAATATATATTTATAGTTTATTCCTGATTGTGTCAGAGAATTTGAATCGTGTGCTTTATGATTAATTATGGTGGAACTTGTAGGTTTTGTTATAGTAGATTGCAGGCAAAGTTTTGAAGAATGCGTGGAGGAAAGAATGATTCAGAGGAATCATAAGGGTTCTAAGAATCCATTAAAGAAGTTGAGAATTCGTTGAGGAATCAACTCAGGAGGGATTTGTAGCAAAGACAATGAAGAACAAGATCCTTTGGAAAAGCCAGAACCATGGGAAACTAAAGACTTAGTGTAGAAACTAAGCAAAGAGAGTCGAGCAGCAAAGTAAAGGATGGATGTTCAACAGCCGTTGGATCCTTAAGATCAATGGCCAGGATTAAGTCACATCGGTGAAGACCTTGTAAAGTTATTAGAGTAAGCCTTGGAGGATTACAATGAGCGAGTGCTGATTGTTCGTGGGCCGTTGGATCGCGACCAGATCAACGGTCATGATTTAAATTGCAATCAGAAGTCGGAGGTGCCAAGTGCCAGCAGTAGTGTTTAGCGGTGTTTTGATATCACAAACAGCGATAAATCGCTTATCGCATATCGGAGAAGGTAGAGGTCGGAGTAGCATTGTGGAGTGATAAGTTATGGACTCAACGATAAATATAGTCAAGGTTCAAATGAGTTTGAAATCTGCTTCCGTAATTCACAGCGGTATTTCATTGTTTCCCTTTGTATCACATTAAGTTAGGATGAGCGATAAGAAACGAGGCCAAATGGTTTATAAGTGCAGCTATATAATATTTGAAGTCCAGTAATGTGTTATCACATATCGAATGTGATAGACATATATGTGTCAATGAACCTCTGGAGATGCCAATAAGCAATTGTGATTGCGATAAAGGTGTCTCAGAATCTATGCTGGAGTTGTACGAAAGGTAGGGAAAGGTATGTTTTGTAGTAAATTCTTGTGTAAATGTATTTATAAGAAATTGCGTGAATGAAGGGTCTTATATGTTAAATATGTATTAACCAAAGGTTGAGAGGACTGGTTATATATATGTGCGAGCTAAAGGCTTGAACTAAGATTTTGAAGGGTTTTAATTCTTGATTGAAGTATTTAGAGGGAAAGCTTTAATCAAAGTCTCATACAAAGGCTTGAGGATGTAAATAGTTCCGATAGAGAGGTTTAGAAGGGGTGATTGGTTTCCGATTTAAAGGAGCCATGATAAAAAGGCCTTAATCACATATATAGTTTGAAGACTTGACTCCTTTGTGAGTCAATTGCCTAGGATAGTTGTATTTATGAATTTTATGCACACTGTGGGTAGGTGCGGGGTTTTACCCTGCACGAAAATTCTTCTTGTTGAGATTGATTTTCCCTTTCAATATTTAAATGTTCTTCCTTCTCTCTTCTGTAATAGTTTCTCGAGTATTCTCTATGAACCTTAGTGTATCTAATTCGATTATATTTTCTCTTGTAGTTTATTCGATTTTCCATTATAATTCAATCTATATAGATTATTAAAAAATTAATGAAAATTTATATTAAGAAATATAATTTCAAAGAAAAATTTATACATTAAAATAAATTAAAAAAATTTACCAATCATGGTGAAGAAATGGTGAATAGACATTTTTATTAAAATAACAGTTTGAAAAAAATCTTTAATACGACAACCTTCAAAAACCTTGCTTATGTTATCCACAATCTTATTTATCTATTCAAAAAAATTGTTACTCATAAAATTTTACTATCTATAAGCTAGCCCAAAAATTAAAGTTTACTATCTATAAGCTAGCCCAAAAATTTTACTATCCAAAAGCTAGAGCAAAAAAAAATTGTTATCCATCTAGCATATAAGTGAAAACCATATCTTCTTCGTAAACCATATCAATTCTCAAAGATAAGTCAACAATTAGGCCTACTCAACAAAAGTAATCCAGAGAAACCCTAAGTGTACAATCCAGTAGCACTCAACACTCTACCTATAATACAATAAGTATTAAACCTTAGTTAATGTATGTCAACAATATAATCCTTGGCACACCAGCCAACTCTACAATCAAATGTGCTTAACACTGTCAAACTTAGTAGCTTCATTAGTAAACCCTTCTGATTGACAACATTAATAGGCCTGAATAATAATTTGATCTAGAAATATAATGACACACTAGCATCGGTAATACATCCTAAATATTCATACAACCAAACCCCAAATCAGGAGCTTTTACAAGCTCAATTTAAACCAACATTTCAACATTCCTCAATAAGAAACTCAATGAAATATATGATTAAAAAAAAATTCTTATAAAGGTAGTTGCATATGGAAATATGTTATCCACAGTCTTATTTATCTATTTAAGAAATTTGTTACTAAAAAATGTTCAGTATTAAAAATCTAGTCCAAAAAAGTTTACTATTTAAAAGGTAGACCCAAAAAAGTTATCCAGGAGTTGAATATGGAAAATGTGGGATGAGAGTGAGAAAATAATGTTTCGACCAAGTTTATTTATAAGTTTCAACCAAAACGGTCACATCCTTTCATTTGACATAGTCACATTGTGTTATTTTCATGACCGACGAAAAAAGAAAAATGATTTTACCCATAAATAATAGATTTTTTGTTGATTTTTTTTTAACCGTTAATTGTAACTTTCACCCAAAAAAGTTAATACTTTCAACTGAAAAGTTATTTAGCTGAAAACTTGCAATCCTGTAAACAACTAGAGTTGACTCATATCTATTCACCCTTCTCCAATTTCAGAATGGTTAAACTCCATCAAATATAATGAATTTACTTTCAGAACCAACACCAACATTTGCAAAAGTGAATCTACTTTCACTAGATATCAATTTTATGCAATTTGATAGATATTTGCTAATTTTAACTAATTTTCTAGTAAAATTTGCCCATTTTTTTTGCACGCCATTATGATTAAGTGAAATCAAAATTTTGTATCTTCCAAAATACACTATGAAAAAATATGGAAAATGTATGATGCATTACGTTCATTCGTCCACTTTATTAGGTAGTTTTTATAATTTTTATTTTTTAAATTATATGATGAGAAACATGGTGTTTTGTTAAGCATCTTCAAAATAAGTAGTTTTTTCATATTGGTTCAATTGAAAAAATTCTAGTAATTATGATACACATCTGTTGGCTTCATAAATATAGAGATGCTAAAGTAGAGTATGTCTATATTGTTGTAAGATGTTTTTTTTTCAAAAACACAAGGTTAACAAGGAATACATTGGGGCAAAAGAACATGGCTTTTAATCAATCCCTTTTTTTTTTTTTTTTTTTTAAGCTTAGGTAGGTCCTCCTTTTCTATTTATATCAAAACAAGCTGAATCCACATACAGTTAATAGGTGGCCTCAACTTGCGCAGTGGGAAACTAAGTCTATTGGCCACCTATGCATATTATAAGCCATCCAAAATTGGTAAGTTAAAAATCTTTCTACCGAAGCTATATATACAGAACTATTTATAAACCAGTTTTTAACTTTAGGTCCCATAAACATGCATATAGAAAGAAAACTAGCCACTAAAAAATAGTAACCTAAGAACATAGGCTTAGTCTACTCCTTGGGCTCGTCCTGATTTGGCTCAACAATTGATGGGTCTTCAACTGAGCCTTCATTCGCTGGTGTCATTTCCACGATACAGGGAATGTGTCTTTGCATTCGGTCAAGTCTAACATCCTGCTTACATAGTTGGAACTGTATGGTTTCCAGGTCTCATTTATAATGAGGCATATCTCTGATTATCAGCGCCATCCCCATGGATACTTGCTCCATTGCTTTGCCAACCAGCCTCTTCATAAGCCAGTAAAAATGTAAGGTCTACTTATATTGAGACATTCTTCCTCTCATATTTCTAGGATCAGGAATGAGGTCTCTCCACTCTTCCATCTCTTCTTCTAAGTCTTCTTCCTTAATCCTATCTTCCATCTCCTCCATCATTTTTCTGATCCCTTCATCTGTGTCTTTCATGTATGCCCCAGCTACTTCCTTCATGGTCTCATCCATGGGACGTCTTCCCATCCTTTTGCCTGAGGTTCCCATGTTGTGAGAGCGCATTCCATTATTTCTCCTGCCTCTTCGACCAGGACCTCTGGCTGCCCACGCCATGTCTTCACTTCCTTATACCTATTCACAATTGACACAATTCATAGTCAGGATAAAACCTCTGTTACCCATCCAAATTCCCTTTGTTTCTGAGGTTTCTGTCTGCCTGCACTATCTCTCTTATGCCTGCACTCCTCTGCTCTCAAGTACCCCAAAGAGCCTAGGGTGGTCTACCCCTTCTCCCTAATCCCTCTATCATATTTCTCTTTAGGGTCTCTGGGTACTGTCTCTCCACCAATTCCCCATTCTTCCTCCTTAGTTTCCTGAGGACTGACCCCCTCTCAAAGCTGCTCTGAGATAGTGAGCCCATGGGTCTGCCTGCTACATTTCTCCTCTCGCTTTCTTCCTTGCTGGCTGACACCACTCCCTCTCTTTTCAGCGTTCCCCCCCCCCCCCCATGGAAGTTCCTCCGCTTCTCTCTTTGATTCCTGCCTGGCTTCCCCTCATAGGCTCGCTCCCCTCTACTACTCGGGCTTCCCTCACCTACCTAGTCTTCCTATCTAGAGAAATTTTTCAGACTGTTGGACCTCCCGTCCTCACTGAACCAATCTATTCTAGCCTTTGTTTCCTTGGTTCTGAACTTAGCACATTCCTCCCTATTATTTTCTATACCCCAGCTCCTTTCCTGCCTCGAAGCCAAGCTACTGGGCCATGCTCTCTCCCTTTTCCTGTGCTGTTTATACAACAGAACCTCTGCACAAGGTCTTTCCTTCCCTCCCTGACCTAGGTTCCATACCCTTTCCAACATGCTAAAATTTTCTTTTCGAATTACAGAGCAAAGACAGTAGACATACCCAAGATTACACTTCTTGTATGCCAGATGTTTGTCTAGCTTTCCTGTTGTGCTCCTTCTTCTTCTCCCTTTCACTCTAACCATCCTTCCATCCTTACCCCCTCTTTCATACTCTCTCGAATCTATCTGCTGTCCCATCCTTCCTTTGCCACCGTTCTCACCACCTTTCCTCTTCCTGACATTCCTCACTCCACTTCTCTCATCTGACATCCCTCTTGTTTTGCAGTACCTCACCACATTCTACCTTACAATCATGTGAGCTATGGTAAGCAATCCTCACACCTCATGGCTTCTCAGATTGCCATCATATCCTCTTACCCATTCCGTCACCCCGATCAAGGGCTTGTTATAATCATTGTCACTCCGGTTATTCATGTTCCTCATCTTGGGCTAATATTTCACTTAGTGGATCCATTCTAGTATCCCTTGGCTGAATAGGCCAGGCTCTTTCCATGTGTCCAATTTGTGGATTACATCCCCAATTGACTAAGAAATCGGCCAGTTTATTCCCTTCTTTTTTAATGTGTTTGATTATCATGTAATCAAATATTTTCATTATTTCTCCCAGCTCTTGGATGGGGCTTTTTGTTCTCCAGCTATGGTTGATCTTATCCCATGCCTTTCCACTATAAAGTTTCCTCATCATGTTGATTACCATTAATGAATCTCCTCCCACTTCCAGTTGTTTGTACCCTAGCCTTACCACTATTCTCATCCCTTATATTACTGCCATGAGTTCTGCTTCATTGTTTCTCACCATGCCTCCATATGCCATGTACAACAATCGAACCCTGCCCTGGCTATCTCTAAAGATGGCACCTATTCCTGCATTACCCGGGTTTCCTTTTGGAGACTCCATCAAAGTTCAATTTGATGAAACCCTCTGCTGGTCTGTTATACTTCTGGGGTGATACCCCGCTTGTTCACGTTGCTTTCCATGTATTCACACCCACCATGTCGTTGGCTAGGTTAAGCTTTTTTAAGATTCTTGTTTCCTAAGGCAGGGTCTCCCAGTCTTCTTGGTGCCATTTGTTTGCTAAGATGGTTTCTCTGATATGTTCGCTTACTCCTCTCCATACGTTCTCTAGAGTTGATTCCTTATTTTTAAACATTCTTCAATTCCTTTCCTTCCATATCATACAGAGATTAAAACCTACTGCTAGCCCCCAAGCTCGATTTAGGACCGAGCTGATAAAGTGGCCACGCCCCAATTGTTCAACAATGTCTTTTATTCTCTGTTGATTCCTATTCGTCTATCTGAAGACCTCATAGATAGCTTCCCATTGTCGTTGTGCGAACTGGCATGAGTTCAGTAAGTGTTCTATATTTTCATTGTCCTGCTTGCAAAGGCCACATAGGGATGGTCCCTACATCCCTTTTCTTTGTAGTTGGTCCCATGTCAAAATTCTGCCTTTGCATGTTATCCATAGGAAGTGAGTGGCTTTCGGCCACCATTTGCTCTGCTAGATTTGTTTCCATAAATTATGGTTCCCTTCTTGTTGCTATTCAATATTTAGATTGTATGCCTTTTTTATCGAGAAAGTTTCTTTCATTGAGGGGCCCCATCTCAATATATCAGGTCCTGCTCTGATTGGTATCTTTCTCATTCCCATTTCTTTCATATAGATCTCTATTTGTTCTTCTTCTATATTTTTCCCCCACTCTCCTGGGTTTTTTCAGACTCTCTAATTCTCCTCATTGTTTTCAATCTTCCAAAAATCATCTACTCTATTTAGTCCTACATCTTTTAAAAACTGAAGAATACTTCTAAGTTCTTGCTTTCCATTTAATTTTTCACATTGTTGCCAAGCCTCATCCTGGAACTTTGCTGTTTTTCCATTTCGTATTTCCCAGAAGGCATGGTTTGTTATTACTTCCCTATTCTCACTAGCCAAGTTCCAAATGGTGGAGCCTCATGCTTTTTTTGTATGCCTTAATATGTCCTCTGCTCTTCCTGGATTGTTTTGCTTCTTCTTCCATATTCTCTTCCATTGGTCCCCTCCTCCAGTCATCCACCTCCACCACAGCTTGGGTCCCATGATTTGGTTGGTGAGGTATGTATCCCTTAGTCTTAAGCCCCCTTCCTCCTTTTTTCTAGTCATCCATTGCCATGACATTAACACCCATTTTTTCTGCTATTGAGAGCCTCCCCATATTATTTTCTTCAATATTTCAACCATTTTGGAACAGGATCCTTTCGACGCTACCATCCCCGATAGTTGGTAAATTGGTATGGCTTGCAAGACTGATTTTACCAATACCACTCTTCCTGCTAGGTTTAGAGATATGAATGCCTAGTTGGCTATCCTTCCTTGGATCTTCTGTATAGTTATCTACCAATTTAACATTTTTAAAGAGTTGATTGCCAGAGGTATACCTAGATACTTAGTTGGTAACTCCCCTTCCAGGAATCCCAACATTCGTGAAAGATAAGATTTGACATTACCAGTTATGTTAGAGAAGTAAGAACGTGATTTCTCTTTGTTAATTTGGGTCCCCGAGGCTTCCATGAAGAGATCTAGGACGTCTTTAATCCTTTTAACTTCCCTAAGAGAGACATTACAGAATAACATAATATCATCCACGAACTTCTGGTGGGTTATCGGGAGCTCATTCCCCCATACCCTTATCCCTTTGATTCTATCCTCCTATACTTCCTTTTTGATATACCTTCCTAGCCCTTCTGTTGCAATAATGAATAGGAAGGGTGATAGGGGATCACCCTATCTGAGCCCTCTGGTGGCATTGGAGGTAGATGACAGGGTTCCATTTAGGAGGATTGAGAAGACCGAGGTAGATATCATTGCTAGAATCTAGTCAATTCATCTATAGCAGAACCCAAAGGCTTCCAAAATGTTCCTTAGGTACACCCAATTTAATCTATTGTAGGCTTTGGATAAATCCAATTTAATCATCGCTCCAACCATATTCTTAGATTTTAACGAATGCAACACTTCTGGGGATACTATCAGTCCATATAGAATCTCTCTACCTTCTACAAAACTTGCTTGTTCTGGGGATATAATGCTTGGAAGAATTGGTTTCAATCTCTTAGCTATGAGAGTAGAAATAAATTTATAAATAATATTACAGAGAGCAATAGGTCTAAATCCTTGCAGCTCATCTAACTTAGAGGATTTAGGTACGAGAGATAGGAGGGTAGCATTTAGACCTGGACATACCTTTTGGTTCCTTCTAGATTCTTCCACCATCGCTAAGATGCCATTGCCTATGAATTTCTAGGAAGCTTAATAGAATTCCATCGTGAAGCCATTTGGTCCTAGGGCCTTATTTGTCTTCAGTCCATGCACCACTTCCTCAACCTCCTCTATCGTGATGGATCTCATTAATGCAAGGTTTTTTTCACTGGTGATTAACTTGGGGATCTGGTTACATATTCTGCACACTGCCTCTTGTCTTTCCTCCTGAGGTTCTGTTAAAAGTTCTTTGAAGTGTCTCACTAGGGTTTCCTCCATTTCCTCATGCTGGGTTTGTCACACACCTTATTCATTTTTTATGGAAAAAATTATGTTTCTCTACCTATGTTTTATCATTACTTCATGGAAAAAACTGTTGTTCCTTTCTCCCTCCCTTAACCAGTTCACTCTGAGAGTTTGCCTCCATAAGATTTCTTCCTGCTTCTTGTGTTCCTCTATTTGGCTGACCAATCTGCCCTCTTCTGCTGCTAAGTCTTCACTTCTCCCTTTACTTATAATTTCTTGTAAAATTACCTTCATGTTTTGATTTAGTTGTTGTTGATCCTTTATTATGTTCCCAAATTCCTTTTGGTTCCATTCCTTTATTGTTTGCTTTATTTCCTTTAACTTGCACTAGAATGTTTGCATTCTATTCCTCTACCTTGTTTATAAACTTAGGATCTCTGAGCCAAAAGGCTTCGAATCCAAATGGAAAATTTTTAGGACTAGATTTGAGTTCAATCTCCAATCTCACTAGCCAGTGGTCCGATCCCATCCCAGGTAATATCATCTCTTCCACAAAAAGTATTTCTGCTTACTATCTCTTCAGATATTAGGAATCTATCTAATATTGAGGCTATTTGATGTCTGGCCCCTCTTTTATTATTCCAGGTGTGAGTCCCATTATTAGTTGTGATATCCACTAGCCTCTAGTAATTTATGGTGTCCTCAAATAGATCCATGTCTACATCCACCCAGCGCACTCCTCCTCTCTTTTCATTTAGGGAATTAATCATATTAAAGTCCCCTCCTATGATCCTTGGAATATTTTGATACAGACCACTCACTTTTGTTAGGTTGCTAATGAAAATTTTCCTTTCTCTTAAGATATGAGGACCATAGACCCCTGAAAGAAGGATCCATTCTTTGGATCCAATATTTCTAAATTTTCCAAAAATTATTCTTGGCATACTTGTCCAATCTTTGAAACAAACTTCTTATGGGTTCTATAGTATGGCTAATCCTCCTGCACTTCCCATGGCATCTTGTCCTACTACCTCGTACCTTGGCTTGAAGTTTCCCATGATCTCCTTCAGTTTTAATTTATTGACCTTGGTTTCTTGTAGTATCATAACCCTAGGTTTATCTTTTCTCAATCTTTCTTTGAGGTATCTCTATTTCCCTTTATTGTTCAGACCTCTTATGTCCTAGGTCATGATTATCATTTGAAAAATTTGGTTGGTTGCTGAAATACCTCTGATAATGGCACCACTCTCCCTAAGTTAACTAGCATTTCTCCCACCATTTGGATGGATTCACTCATGGCTTTTCTGCCCATTTTTTTTCCTCCTTTACCTATTACTCCTATTTCTAGACCTTGTCCACCCTGTGATCCAAGATGCTTTAGTTGATTTGTCACTATTGTTCCTCTTTTTATTTTGTATTGTTGAAACATTTCCTTTTGTATTTGTTTTTGGTCTTCTAGGATGAACCTCTCATCCAAGTGTCTCCACTCCTGCAGTAGTCTCTTCATTACTTGTTCCTCTTCACTAAAATTTTATTTTTGTGGGTCTATCTCCATCTGGCTTTGCTCTGTTTTCTTTCTGTTTATTTCCCCTTCTTTTTCTTCCACTGCTTTTATCTGTTCCAGCTATTTCCCTTTTTCTTTTTATTTCGGCTCAGTTGGTTCTTCACTACTTTCCACCAGTACCTCTTCCATGTCCTCCTCTTGTAGCATAGTGAATTTGTTTTGGTTTTCCTGCTCCTTCTCTTTCTGAGGACTCTTATGGATACTCAATGGTTTTTTATTCCTTTTTCTTCTATGGACCTCCTGAAAGCCTCCTTCCATTTCCTTACTCGATCCTTCCTCCATCTTGTTTCCCTGAGTGTTCTCTGGGATGTTCTGGGGAAAAGATTTGAATAGGTGCACATATTCATGGAATCTCCTACACTTGAATGGTGTGTGCTCATAATCCAATGGTTGTTGCCAAATTTCATCATGATATTCTACTTCTATGCAGTCAGGGAGAGGTTTTGTTATGTTCATGTAAACACATATTTGGGCATAAGAGGTGTACCTTACTTTTCTTGTTGTGTCTGCCACCTTGACGAAGGTTCCAATCGAATTTCCTATTCCTTCCAGGATTTCTAGGTCCCAGAAATCCATTGGGAGTCCAAACAATCGAACCCAGATTGGCACCGCTAGCATTTTTTCTTGATCCGGGTTATACCACTCTTCCCAGTGTCACATGAATAAGCCCGTGTTATTGAAGAAATAGGGCCCCTCCTTGAAAACCTTCTCTTTGTCTGCTAGGTTAGAAAATACTACTCAAAAGAATCCTTTCGCTCCTAATATCATATCTATGTGAGCTTTTGGTTGCCAATGCTGCTGGATCCATTTGACCAGTTCTTTCTCTGTAGGCCAGGCTCCTGTGAATTTACATATTAACACATGATCTTTCATGTACCCCCTATTCTTCCAATTTATTATTGGGAATGACAAACGTAGGTTTTTTTGCTGCTCTGGGCAAGCATTTGCCTCTGAGACTAGCTTTCCATCGCACTCCCATGACCGGTGCGTCTTTGCTCCCTTTTCCCTGATTTCCATTAGTCCCATTATTACTCGCTTCTCCTACTGTCACATTCTTATAGGAGGGGATCATGCCCCCTAGGCTCATCATGCCTTCGTCAGACCTCGCCTGCCTTCCTCTGTCTCATTCTACAATTTGTTGTAGTGCATTGTAGTCATGGTCTGCTGTATCCCCTGCCCGTTGGTACTGTCACAGGCTTGCCACGACAAACTTGCTTCAAACCCTAACTCGTGACCCTATGTTCCTTGCCATTGCTCCTCTCTTTATTTCAATTGATCCCTTTATTTTTAAAGAACACAAATTCAAATAATTACTAAGTTGACACATCAAATTTGAATAAAAAAATTCTAATAAATAAGCAACAAAAAGCTAATAAAATTTCTAACAAGGTTTATTTTTAGTGTAAAATGAAATTCTAAACATAAAAATTACTTTTTCTTACCAAAATTGCAAAAAAACATAAAAATGATATTTTTTTTTCCAAAACAGGGTCAAAAGTGTAACCCAACTTCACATTTTCATGATAGTATTTGGTAAAAATTTCAAGGGTTTGACAAGATTTTGGTTGACTTCTTGATGATTGTTCTTTCCATAATGCTAAGGGACTGTAATTTAGTAGATGAGTTTGATGACCACATGTTATGGCTTGAATGACTTGATATTAAAAGTATTGTTGAGAGAGTTTGCTTGACATATTGATTGACTTGATTGTGCATTGGTACATTAACAATTTGGTACATAATGATTTGGTGTTTGGCATTTCTATACTGGGTTGATTGATTTGGGTATGACTTCATATGTATTGATCTGATCAATACAATGATATTCAGTGATTGACATGATGGTATTTAGTGGTTTGTCACCGATTCAATATTGGCATTCAGTGGTTGGAACATTAGTATTCAATATTGGTTTTCATCTTCAGTTTTGCTTTAGTGATTCAGTTGATACTCAGTGGCTCTTTATTAATTAAGTGATCGAGTATTAAATGACTTAGTATTCAGTGATTCAGTTTGATCAGTTTTGTTTTGGTATATTGGTTTGAGCTTATTATTGGTTTGCATCCAATTTGAAAATATGATGAAAGGTGGCCTACAATTTCTTATGGTTGTTTGAGGTAGGTGGATCTGGTGTGAAAATTATGAAATGGTCCATGAGGTTTGGAGGGTTGTAGCCTTCAGTGAGTGAGATAAATATTCCTTCCAGTAGGAGTTGATAAAGTTGATCAGGGGGTTGTAGCTCCCTTCTAGTGGGTGCTGGAGAACAAGTGGAGGTTGTAACCTCCTGCAAGTAGGAGTCTACATGCTGGAAAGAGTCTCAACCAGTACAAGACCATGATGTAATGAAGAATTTTTATTTATAATAAAATAAGAAGATTAAGATGAAAACAATAGCTATTTTCTCCAACAGTGGGTTTCCACCTAAAATCCCAGTGTCTATATGTGATTGATTTGTTGATGTGCCTTGCTGTTTACATGTTTTATCTTGATGTTTCTCATGTTTTGTTTAATAAGCTACATATAACTTTGTGATCTAGTGAATGAAGTAATAGCTTAATGTAACAACCCTGCTGACAATTCCATGTAAGAAAATTTAATAAAGGAAAAATAATAAAATAGGTAAGGGACACTTATTCCAAGCTAAATGTTGGGCAAATATATCCTATTGGGCATCACTGGATGTTTGTTTTGGATAAGGAAAATTGACAAAGGCTAAGGAAAAGGCATTAAAACACAAAAAGGCATTTTTTGCACATTTATTTATCGAAATAAAGGAAAATAGGGGAAAATTAAGGTGAAAGCTCACAGGTTTCATGTGAGGAGGAAATTGAAGGAAAATAATGGAAAATTAAGAAATTAGAGGCCATGTGCATAAAAATTCTTCTGAGGATCAGTTCATGGCTTTTGTCAAGTTCAAGTTTGGATTTCTCTCATTATTATCTCTCTCTCTCTCTCTCACTCTTGGTCACTTAGATTTTTCTTGGAGCACTCTATCTTGGAGTAGGGAAAGGAAAGGAAAAGAAAGCAAGGATCAAGGAAAGGAAAGTAGGATCAAAAAACTTCAATAGGAAGACTTGCAGGTAACCTTTTTCATGTGTAATTTCCTAGCTAGTTTGGACATGCATGTATTTGAATGTTGGTGTATGGTTCTCTTGCTGTCAGTGGCATGGTTTCGTTGATTTATGACAATGGCTTTCAGCCTAGACTAGCCTTTTTTTGAATGCCATGGTATGTTGGTATGTTATTTCGGTTTTTGAGCTTTGGTTTGCTAGATGGATTTTGAAATCCAAGACAGAGGTGGTCTCAAGGTTCATTCCCAAAGGCCTAGGAATCCATTAGTTGGTTTCAGTGGGATACATGGTAAAGCCTAAGGGAGAAGTCTTGGTTTAAGGCCTAGTGATCTGGGTTGGATTGCGATAAATTCTTAGAGAAATGGAGATGGAAAATTCCTCAAGTATAGTGAGGGATTCTGGATGGCATTCCAAGCTTTGTTTAGTTGTGATTGAAGCACCGATTTTGGTGTGATCATAGTTTAATGAGGGTGGAGGTGGTTTAACCTCTAGATTCCCTTGGTTATTCATGGATTTGTCGTTCTATGAGATCCCATATTCATGCTTGGAGTATGGCATGGGGGTGACTGGTTGAAAGAGAGATTTGGTTCAGCCATGTCTATGGTCAGGTGGTTCATGGAAGTCTTGAACCTGGTCAGATTTTCCTATGATTAATAGAAGCTAAGTTCTCTTACTTTTTCACTCATTTATATGTGGATTTAATGGTTGTCATATCTCTAATATTTATATGGTTTTATGATGGTTATAAACATGGTTGAATGACTAGTTCATGTCATGGTTATTTCATGTATTTACTTGTAAATGTTAAATGGATGGATGCAAGACCTAACTGATGATTTTATATTTCAATGGAGAAGGAGGTGATCATTTTGGTTATGTTTCATAAGTTTTTTCAGTCGTTTATGCTATGTATTGTATCCTAAACCTGTAGGTTACATCGATGTGAAGTGTTTGAAAGAATGTCAGTCTGGTTGGGGTTGATTAGTCCTACTCCTAAGGGTAATTTTTGTTTTATCAGCATTGTTATTATGTTTCTAATGAATTCTGGAAGTTACAGTAAGTTCTAGGCACATGCCAGCATCCTAGGCTAGAAATGTGGCTAAAATCTCAGGGTCGCTGGCGCAAAACTAGAAATTTTGGTCCATAGTAATTGGCAGGTAGGCTTGTGAGAGTGAACTTGGGTTTCTAGCTACTCCCTTGCCCATGGCACGAGAGAGACTATGGCCTACGAGCTGCGGAATAATAGTGGGTCCCAGGGACAAGATGTCTGAGTGGCTAACTTGTGTCTTGAGGTTTGTTGGGTCATACAATGGGTATAAGTTTACTCTTGAT
Organism: Pinus taeda; assembly: GCA_000404065.3. NCBI lineage: Eukaryota > Viridiplantae > Streptophyta > Pinopsida > Pinales > Pinaceae > Pinus > Pinus taeda. Next base: position 49,868 of record APFE030757792.1, on the reverse strand, counting down.
TACACTGTCCTTTTCCTCCTTTTTAGGAATTTGTGCCATGATATAGTAAGATGTTGATAAAACTTTGATGAGAAATGAATAAAATTGTTTCTGATGCGGTTTGACTAAGCAAAGCTAACTTTCATTGTTTTTTATGCAGAAATTGGTAAAGGGAATAACTGTTGTTCAAAGGATTGAATAACAAATGATAAACAGGGGAAAATGAGCATGTCTTATGCAGATGAATCAAGGAATGAATCAAGAGGATAAATGCAAGTTGGAATGTTGTCTGATAATAGCATTTAGTTGTGAATTCCTCAGGATCTCCTAATCCTGAGGAATCACATTTATCTCTTTTACTTCTTGATTATAAAAGGGAACTTCTCACCCTTTTGAAGGGCGTTGTAATTTTAATATATGAAGTGTAATTTGGAAGAAGATGTCGCGTTGTAATGACATTTGAATTTAATGATTCATACATGAATTGAGTTGTTGTTCACTCGTGATATTCTGAAGTAGTTAAGCAGTATTCGCTAGCGTCTTGGGCCCGGTCACTGGTGGATTCCACTGTTGTTCCTTGTGTTTATACTTTTCCTTTACTGCAAGTTTAATTATTTTGCTTTACAGTTTTACAGACGATTTACTTTCATTTGTGTGGAATTCGTGTATGTATTTCATTACTTCTTAATTCTGCCAATAGATTTCATTTATTTATGTTGTGGATTAAATTAATCATTTGAAGAGAGTTATTTACGGTTCATTAAAAGATAGAGTGTTATTGATTGGATTGGATGCTTTATTCTTCTACAACAGTTTAGAATTAGCTGGAAGAGCTCTATTATTGCTATGGTACACTCAGTTGATGTGATTGCAATTAGAATCTCTTGATTAAGATTGAGTCTTGGTTTTGATTAAGGTGGAGTTTTGATGTTTAGATATATTATTTTCCCTGAAGTTACAAGCTTGAGATTTATGATTTAATCTGTTTACTCTTGTATTGATTTTAATAAATTATCTCAAATCATTACTCTCCATAGATATAGCATTTGCACATATTGTGTACACTCTTGGAATAGAAAGATGTACCCAAGTTGATGATTAATGTGAGGAAATTAGGAGTTTTTATAGACACCTTACAGCACCCAACATTTTGGCGCCATTGTCGGGGAGAGTGTCGCCATTTCACAGAGAGTGATGTATGTTTGATAGTTGTTGCTGGGAAAGAACTGGGTATTAAATACAGAAGGTAAGAACCTGTGTACGGGTAAGTAAAGTGCTTGCTCCCTTGCCCACTTTTCAACACAATTGGGTAGGAATTGAAAACAGAAATAGAAATTTGATATTTATTTGCTGTGAAATAATTGGGTATTAAAAATAGAAGGTAAGAACCTGCATATGAGTAAGTAAAGTGCTCACTCCCTCGCCCACTTTTTAGCAAAAATTGCATTGGAACTCATGTAGAAATGAATGTTTTTATTTTTGTATGAATGACTAAGAAGAAAAGAGCAGAAAAAGATATAATTCCTCCATCCAAATCCAAAAAATCCAAGGGATCGGTGACCCTTCGATAATCAACCTTCATTGATGAGGTCATAAGAAAAGCTGAGTCTCAGTCATCAATAGTAACCCGAATTGTTTCCATAAGGAATCCTACTGTACTCCTTCAGGCCGCAGGATCATCATCTGCAGCTAATGTTGAGATTCATCGTAGGACTAAAGGGTCTAGACAGAGTTTTCAGAACACTAAAAATTTGCATTTTAGCCCTTTACAAGAAGGGAATTCTTGCAATCTCCATGAAGGAGGAGGAGAAACAGGTAGTACTGAAAAAAATGAATTATCAGATCCCAAATCTCCTCAAACATGGTTGAACAGAGGCCCCCCAGTATTATGGACCAAGGAAGTGTTGTTGAGATCATTTTACAAGCCTCTTCTAGCCCCCCCAGGAACAAATATCTAGCTTTGGAAATCCCTGAAGAGTATTGGCATATTTTTGACCAAATGGCCAATAATCAACGACAACCTCAAACCTCTACATTACAATATCCTATTGTTGACACAATTGTCAATGCTCGCATGAAATCCATCCCATTACAGAATATTTCTACCTTTCATAGGCTAACTTCGTAGGATCCTGATGCATTCATTTTTCAATTCGATGTTTTATGTAGGGGTTATGGTTACACCACTGAACCCCAGAAACTGAAGCTGTTTCCTTCTAGTCTAAAGGGAGAAGCTTTGTGTTGGTTTATGGGTCTTGGTGGAGGTACCATTAATGGATGGGAATAAATGAAAACAACCTTTCTAAAAAAATACCAAGATTTTTTGTCGAAGTAGAGAACTGAAGGATGAAATATTTTAAATGGTAGCTAAGACTAATGAGGCTCTTGAAGAATATGTAGAATGTTTTCAATATAATCTGAAAAGATCTCCTTATGCAAATATACCCCTTGAAGTTCTTAAAAACATGATGATTAAAGGTATGAAAGACCAATGGGTAGAAACATTAAACTTAATGGGGAAAGGGGATACTTATCTAGAGGATTTTGACAATATTGTACAATTGTGTATCAAGTGTTCTAGAGACAGTGCAAGGCTGAAACCAACCAGGCGCGATGCCATCACTAGAGATAATAGAACCTCAGAAGGAAGCATTACACGAGTTGAAATTGGTAATTTGATTGAAGATTTCAAGTTTGATATCTTGGGGACCCTGACAACACAACTGGATATCATGAAATCCAAACAGAAATAGGCCGAAGTAGAATAGAACCTGGCTATTTTTTTTCCACGATGCAGAAAGAAACACCATCATAGAGAATGTCTGCTAGATATGATACAGACATGCGCCATTTGCACTAAGGATCGTGTTACAGAAAGTTTTCCATTGTTGGAAATAATACTGAGAGGGGGGTGAATCAGTATTATCAGGTCAAATATTCCTTTTCTAAAACCAAATTGTATACGCTACTTCAGTTAATTAAACCCACTTATATACGCAACTATTCAGAAGGAAACAAGCGTATACAAAGCAATCGTTTAATTTACTTTAACTTTCTGATGATGGTTGTTAATCTGAGATGCAAAATCAAATAACCAGTAACCAGAGACAATAAAATAGAGCAGAAAGACAATCACACACAAGAACACAAGATATAGGTGGAAACCCAATGTGGGTGAAAACCACCTGCTGCAATTCGTCTCTATCTTTCTTAAATTAGAAACTTTTGTTTACAATGTACTGGTGCAGTTCTTTACCAGTATGCAGGCTGCAACCTGCGGAGAGCTACAAATCTCTCTCGTTTTCCAGCTTCTCCTGGAAGGGAGCTACAACCCCCTTTAGCTCTTGCACTAGCCAAGATACTAGTACGTAGGTGCTGGCCTACAGAAGGCTATAACCTTCTCTTTCTTCCAGGGACCACGTTTCATAAATTTTCAGACTGGATCCATGAACATCAATCAATCATTAAGAATTTCTCCATCAACCAATCACTTTTCACCAAATAGATCTGAAACAAGTAGATATTTCTCTGACAGCTGAACCAAAAACACAGTACCAGTAACCACACACTAAAATAGAACCCAGAACACAACAGCGATGAACAGAAACAACAAGATCATAGTTTAAAACATATACGCTACTTTATCATCCTGAAGCATGCGTGCATACGCTTCTGTGTATGAAGAAACCTGCGTATACACGTTATTACTTCACTGATCCTGTGTGTATATGCACCTTCGCTGCACTGAACCTGTGTACAGATCTATAAAGGATAATTCACTCTTTCAGATATTCAATTACTAATTAACCTAGATTATCAGACTTATAGATCAAGCAAGCGCCACATCTAGCAGATCAAAATCATATAAAGATACTATCATTCAAGCTTAAATATTATGAC
>APFE030757792.1:33746-45529 GCA_000404065.3 Pinus taeda | reverse complement strand
TATACCAGCTCTAGCACTTTATCAAATATTCAATAATAATGCAGATGATCCTTTGCCACATGATCTCCTTCCTCTTTTATAGTCTTAGGCCTTCCTCAATACCATGGTCCAAAACCATAACATTTCAATACCATGAACCCAAAAATAGGGATCTACACATCTGATGAGATGCCATGGTCCAAAACATAGGTTCAAATCCCAAGGACTAACTACCATGGACCAAAAGTATGATCCCCAACATATACGCTCTTTTTCAACGTATAACCTAAGTGTATACGCGACTTTGTTTAGATGAACCTGCGTATATGTCTTTTTCTTCTCTCTGAGTGCCTGAACTGAGATCTGTTACTAAGGAGAGTTGCCATCAAGGACAACACCTGTGCCATAGCTCCAAACCTGTGCCATAATGCCAACATCCATCACTTCCTGGGTTAAAAGCAGTCTTCAAGGAAGTTGAAGAGGAAGTGGAACCGATATATCTGATGAACCAGTGCCATCAATGGCAAGCATGACTGATAGGTATGCCTATAGACCCTTCTTTGTTTTTTCCTTCCTCACAATATAATTCTCAGCAGTATCCAGGGACAACATGGTAGAACCAACCACCCTTATCTAATTGGCCACCTCAGGCCTTTTCTATGCCATCATGGCCCAATCAATCAAATTGGTCAAATTCCTCTTATCCTCCACCATTCTAGCAGAGTAACTGCTATCACTCTCAATGGTCCCCTTTTACCTCACAAAATCAGAACTAACAACCGAATTGGCAATGATCAGTAAATCAGCCTATTGGAACAGTTCCTCCATCTCAACCAGCATTACCAACACCTTACACATTACAACAAAATCCTCAATCTAATATATGACCACAACTCCCAGCTCAACCAAATCCAAATCCTAACAACAGACCCATCCAGTCAGTATAAATTATTGAGAGCCTAGACCCTGAAGTTAAGTCGAGAGAATTTAATGAACTTAAGTTAAGATCTAGATGCATAATTACCCTAGATGAGGATAAAAATCTGCAACCTGAAACCAAAGAGACATATCCAGATAAGCCTTCGACTGTAGATAGCCAAGAAACAACACAAGGAGAAGATATAGTCAGGCAGAAGGATCCCAAAAAAATCATAACTTCTTCTCCCCCATTCCCAAAAATATTGATAATACCTCAACCAATTGAATATCTTGATTTTGATCTTCTGGGCAAACTAAAAAATATCTATATTAAAGTACCCCTCCTCCAGGCTATTCAAGACATCATGATATATGCTAAAACTATTAAAGAATTGTGTGTAAATAAGTCTGTGAGGAAAAAAAAAATAACCCTAACTGTCCATGTTGTTGGGACTTTGTCTAAATTATTACGAGGCAAAGAGACACCTGTAAAATACGAAGACCCGGGAAACCCCACTGTCACAGTCCAAATAAATGGCCGCTCTTTTCCCAATGATTTAGTCGATTTAGGGGAAGCCATTAACATTCTCACAACAACAACTTGTGAAATGCTTGGCATCACAACCTTGGAACCAACAACTACCTTGCTGGAACTTGTTGACTGCTCAGTCATTAAGCTAGAAGGAACATTACCAGATGTGATGGTTTCTATATACACTTGGGAATATCCGACATATTTTTTTATTATTAACCCTAGGAACTGGCTAGATGGACATCCCTTAATATTAGGAAGGCCTTGGCTAGCAACAACCCATGTTTATATAAGGTGCCAGACAAACAGTATGACCATAACCCGAGGAAATGATGTAAATAATCTAGTCTTATATCCTCCCACTCAGCCAAACCTAACCATTGTAAAAAATCAAAAACAACCTATGACATATTTAACAAAAGATATTAATTCACCATTGACTGTGGCAGATGCCCTTGAATTCAAAAACCAAACAGAAGACCATGCCATTAATACTTTTATCAATCATCCTGCTACAGTGTCTAATTTGAGATGTCACACGGTTAAAGCAGTCCTTGACAATGAGATTGAAGAAGATTCATTGAGAGATAACAATGGCCAACCAATACCAACGACCACTGTCTATAATAGCAAGCCTATCGAAATCAAGGGAAGATACTAAACATCAAAAATAATCTAAGTAGCGACCAACAACATAAACTTATCGAAGTCCTTTGGAAATAAACAGGGGCCTTTGCATGGGACTACCCAGACATGAAAGGGATTGACCCCCAGTTATGCATGCACCACATCTACACTGAAAAGGATGCAAGACCCATTCAACAATTGTAGCGTCGATTAAATCAACATCTAAAGGATATTGTGAAACAAGAACTTAAAAAATTATTAGATGTGAATTTTATTATCCTATATCTAACAGTAAATGGGTTTCTATATTAGCAGTTGTCCCCACAAATAATGGAAAATGGAGGATATGCGTTGACTACAAAGAACTCAACAAAGCAACACAAAAAGACCATTTTCCCCTTCCATTTATCTATTAGGTCCTAGATACAATGGCAAGGAAGAAATTCTTCTCTTTCATGGATGGCTTCAATGGCTACAACCAAATTCAGATTGCCCTTGAAGACCAGGATAAAACTACTTCCACCTGCCCTTGGGGAACATTTTCTTACAGGGTATTGCCTTTTGAATTGTGCAATGCACCTGTTATATTCCAAAGAGCCATACTCATTATTTTCGCAGACTTGATAAATGAAGGGTTGGAGGTGTACATGGATGATTTTACACCCTATGGGGATGACTTTGATCAGGCATTACAGACATTGGAGAAAGTCCTAGAATAGTGTATTGCTACTAGGCTATGCTTAAGTCATGAGAAATGTCATATGATGATGAAAGAGGGCCTGATTCTGGGTCATTACATTTCAGCAGCTGGAATTCAGGTAGATCCAACAAAGATACAGATAATCCTCTTATTAGCTACTCCCTGCACTCAAATAGAGGTACGTAGTTTTTTGGCATTCACTGGATATTATCGTAGATTTATAAAGAATTTTTCGCATATTGCTGCACCTTTATATGTCTTGACAGGGAATGTTGATTTTATATGGACTGATAAATGTGACACTGCCTTCAAAAATCTTAAACAGTTAGTATCAATAGCACCAGTATTATGAGGGTCGAATTAGGATATACCTTTCCAGATTTCATGAGATGCATCAGATACAGCTATTGGGGTTGTTGTTGGCCAAGAAGAAGACAAGAAACCCTATGCTATATATTACATCAACAAAAACCTAACTCCTACTCAGTTGAACTATATAGCCACAGAAAAAGAGTTTCTAGTTGTTATTTATGCTATAAACAAATTTAAACACTATATAAATGGATATCCCATTTTTCTGTATACTGTTCACTCTGTTATTAAATATTTAGCCAACAAACCTACCACAAATGGAAGAGTGACACGTTGGTTACTACTTTTGCAGGATTTTGACATAACTATAAGGGATCAACTAGGGAAGGAGAACCTTGTGGCAGACTTCCTCTCCCGAGTACCAAGAATAGATGATACAGTGGCAGTGGAGGATCAATTCCCAGATGAAAATTTGTTTGTTGTGGCCGTAAAAACACCATGGTATGCAGATATGGTGAATTACTTAGCAGTGGGAAAATTGCCCAAACATCTAACACCTAGAGAAAGGAAATTGATTATGCAGTTCAGCACTCGTTTCTCCTAGATTGGAGAATATCTTTTCCACACAGGGGCTACTATGCACATCCATAGGTGCATTAGGGAGGATGAAATTTACGACATCTTAAAAGCTTGCCATGAAGGACCTTGCATTGGACACTTTGCAGACCATAGAACTAGACATAAAATTCTATGAATGGGCTACTACTGGCACACTATTTTTAACAATTCTAAGAAATTTGTTCAGGCATGTGATAGTTACTAAAGGGTGGGCCGCCCTAGACAATCTAATGAAATGCCCCTACATCCACAACTGGTGATAGAACCTTTTGAGCATTGGGCATTAGATTTCATTGGGCCGATAAAACCATCATCCAACCAAAAGTCGTATATATTGGTTGCAACAGAATACGTAACTAAGTGGGTGGAAGCAGTAGCATTACCAAGAGAAATAGAGAAAACTATTATTAGCTTTCTTTTCAAAAATTTTGTGCGGTATGGTTTACCCATAGAAGTAATTACTGATGGGGGGCCATAATTTATGGGTCACAAGATTGTTTCTACACTAAAAAATCATCACATTGCACACAGAATTACCTCTATGTATCACCCGCAGGCGAACGAGCAGGTGGAGAGAAACAACAAAGTTATCCAAGCTATTCTAACGAAGACAGCCTCATCGCATAGATGAGACTGGACTACTCGACTGCCAGAGGCCTCGTGGGCGTATCGCATAACTTGGAGAAACACTACTGAATACTCTCCATATCAGCTGACATTTGGTAAGGAATCCATTTTCCCCGTAGAATTTGAAATACAAAAACTAAGAATAGCCTAGGAGGTAGGATTGGACTTAACTGAAGCCCAGGTTAACGGGTTACAACAAATGAATGAATTAGATGAAATTCGACTATTAGCTCTACAACATACTGCACTTATTTAACAACAAAGAGCCAAATGGAATGATGCCCTTATTAAGAAAAAGACATTTCATGAGGGCGACTGGGAACATCTATATGATTCCAGGTTCCAAGACTTCTCAGGAAAACTACAGACTAGATGGCTAGGCCCTTACGAAATAAAGAAAGTACATGAAAATGGCACCCTTATGTTGGCCACCATTGATGGGTCTAGTTCTTCTTTTGAAGAAAATGGGCATTGGGTACGCCTCTACCAAAAACCACTTACCAAAGAATCTTTCTACCAGCAGATACGTGAGGACCCCACCATGCAAGTTTTAGCTGAAGAGGGAAATCCCTCTACAGCTTCATGATGATAAAAGTTATTTCTTCATTGTAAAATATGTAAATATGATTTCTGATTTGATTTTCTTTTCTTTCTTTCTCTTTTTTTATTTACTTGTTTTGTTGTTCAAACTTTTGAACAACAATTTTTTTGCATGTTTTGTTGTTCAAAATTTTGAACAGTACTTCTCTTGCATATTTTTGTTGTTCAAAATTTTGAACAACTGCTATTCAAACTTTTTAACAACACCATTTTTCTTATCTTGCTCTTCAAACTTTTGAACAACACTTTTCTTGTGTGTTTTGTTGCTCAAAGTTTTGAACAGCTGTTGTTCAGACTTTTGAACAACACTTTTCTTGCGTGTTTTGCTATTCAAACTTTTGAACAACACTTTTTTTGCGTATTTTGTTGTTCAAACTTTTAAACAGGTGTTGTTCAAACTTTTGAACACTACTTTTTTGTGTATTTTGTTGTTCAAACTTTTGAACAACTACTGTTCAAACTTTCGAACAACACTTTTTTTGCGTGTTTTTGCTGTTCAAACTTTTGAACAACACTTTTTTTGCGTATTTTGCCGTTCAAACTTTTGAAAAACTGCTATTCAAACTTTTGAACAACACTTTTTTCCTACATGTTTTGCTGTTCAAACTTTTGAACAAAACTTTTTGCGTATTTTATTCTTCAAACTTTTGAACAACACTTTTTGTGTATTTGGCATTTTTGTTCAAACTTTTGAACGACACTTTTTCTTGTGATTATTTCGTTGCTTAATCTATTGAAAATCACTTCTTTTCTTTTCACATTATCTGCTGTTCAATCTATTGAACAACACTTATTTTCCTTTTGTGTGATTGTTCTTAGCTTATATCAGTCCCATTTTGTTTTCTTTTCATGGCATGAAGTACACTACTTTTATGAGGGCAAGAATTATGGATCCTATTGAAGGGAGTTAATACTATTGACGTTATGATCTTTAACAGGATAACCTCTTGATGATAGATTCTTTTCAAGAAAATGGACACAATTATTTATATACTACTCTACTGCATTGTTTTCTGTTGTACCTGATATTGATGGATCATCTTGAATACCATGTCTGTTCTATTCCTCCTAGATATAATCTTCTATATCTATAATAAATAATACTATGGGTATACTTCTTCTATTGACATGTTCAACTTCTTCCACCATCCCTGCTCTTAAGGAGTACTAAGCCACCCTATATTTATCATAAAAATATGTAATAATAGAAAAAATTTGTTTGCAAATGGAGGATAGGGGGTCTCATTAAGAACCAACCTACCATGTTCATAAGTTTGTATCAATGTGGCATTCACACTATGACCACCACACCAGGGTTATGATCCATTAGACATTTAGAATATCCTTGGAACATGAGGTCTCATCACGAGCTGGCCTGATCACTTTTTCTACATCCCAGTGAATGGCAGTGTGGTTATCTGGTTACCATGCTAGCACACTAATCTCTTTTGTAGAACAAAAATGGAATTTTCCACTTATAAATTGATAATCCTGGCTCATAGGGGTTAAAAAGCAACCCTGCAGAGGCTATGGATGACTGTTGGAAACAGAGGCTCTGCTTATGGTATTGAAGTGATATTTTAATGTCAATAATCATTATAATACCCTCTTTTATTATTACTTTTTCGAAGAAATTATTTCCTTAATTTCTCAGAACCTTTATGCATGTGATAATGTTTTTTTTTATTAATCGTATCATTCCTAGTTAGAATACCATCAGCAAAGCATCTATTTGGAATATTTCTGTCCTTTTTCGCATAACCTATCATCAACGCAGAGCATCTTATCTATTATTCATAACTACCTTTATACACTCCACTCTCATTATAACCATACCTCTTGCCATCCTGTCATTGATATGCATACTCTGTCTCACTTACTACCATACCCTTCACCCTCTTGCCTTGTCATCAGAACAACACTACCCTATCTATTCAGTCGTAGGCAACCTCTCATTTGAAGGAGGAGGAGGACTCCCATTACACCTTCGCATGCGCTTGATTTATTTTATTGGATTTCATATGTTGCTACGGTATCCCATGATCAAATAGCATGTGGAAATATGATAGTCCTCGAATTAATAATATTAATTCTCATGGAAATGTCGCTTAACATCATGAAACTTAGACATTACATCTTCTGTTGTTCTATCTCACCATTGATGTTATCTGCTGTGTTTTTCTTGCGTGTTAATATTTTGAAATTATAGGAAGAATTCAAGCATTATGGGTGGAAAATCAATGTGCTAAGAACCTTTAGTATTGGAAATTTCAGACAGAACCAAGGATATTCTGGTGCATGCAGGATGGATGTCATACTTCACCAGGCTTCAGGCCCCTAATAGTGAAGTTGCTCTCGAATTCTTACAGTATTTATAGAATGGGCAGTTGTTGGCTTAGTGGGGCCTAACCCAGGTTCAGAAGTGATTTAGCCGAGCAAATCCTAGTACTACTGGCCCTCTTGGCAACGGTCTGCCAAGCGCAGACTGTGGTCTCATCCGAAGTAGTACGGGAGGGTGCTAGAACTAGGTTTCCGCACCCTGGGGATGTCTGATATGTGGAAATAGGGATGCGATCCAACCTTAGTGCTTACTGGGCTATGCACACCAGTGGGCACATTGTGTTCTATGTTACTACTTTCATGTAGCTCTGGCCGCAGCGCAACCTGTGTTAATTACCAAAGCCTTCCTTAATGAGGTTCTGTTCACTAATTACTTGGAATATTTTCATACATAATAATTCAGACAAGAGTTTATCAATCACATACATAGAAATAACCAGATAACAATTAATGCATAATATCAAACATATAGATCAGATGCATAGTATTCTGAATCCAACTTATCTTTATTAATAATCCTTTTCAAGTTCAATTCAATTATAGACCCGACTCTACCCTGCGCACTCAGCTGTAAGGGTCCATGCACTCAATTGCGGACTCTACCAGGCCTCTGTGCACTCAGCTGCAGAGCCTCTTCCTATTGCTACGACCCAATACACTTTAGATCCACTTCTATCCTCTAACCATGCCTTCACATCTATCTACTTTCTTGTCCCCCAAAAAACAACTTCCTTTACACTTAGAGCCTCACTCTATTTATACAATCCCATGGGTAGGTCGACACAACTACATTAAATTACATTATTTTAGGGTGGACAACCCTATGACTCATCCTAGACTTTCGTGCTCCATGCCCGTTGTTGGTGTCCGAGTATGAACAAATTATTCAATCTCGCTTCCTACATTAATTTATCAATCCAGGTGCGTACTCTTTTCAAGGTAACACGCAAAGTATATGCAGGGGCAAGGTTACAATATACATCAATCAAGGGTTCATGATTAATAAATCAAAGCATCACTATAACATTAATGGAAATTAAATTGCAGAAAGAAAAGCATTCACAACAACCTATGGAAATTAGTAACAGCAATAAAGAAAATACAAGTAAAACAATATACATAAAGAGGGCACATGCACAACACCTGATCAGAAGAGTGGGCCCAACTCCCTAGTTAGGGTTATGCTTAACTCACGCATTAAGAAAAATATCAGAAGTCTCAAAATTTCATTAACAAGAGTTCCACTGTTACAAGGCTCAATTCTTACATCACCTAGCCCCACTTTCTCTCTAAATTGTGTCTTTTAAATATACAAACATCCAAATGAAAGTTACAACAAACTGATCTCAGTATTCAAGATGAGATCTGAGAGATCTATCAATCATGACTCAGTTGGAACAAGTCGAATTTGGTTATTACAATTTTGGCAATTCTGGAAAATAGCCACAACAACAAATCTGCAAATATGTCCTTCGAAGAACCTTGCGTTTCTCCCAATACAAATCGAATTTCTGAAAACAACTCATTGGATAACTGATTTGGTCCGTTCTGAACAAAACCCATGTCTCAGAGTTTCTATATTTGCTTTCCAAATCAAAACGATCGCTTCTTATGCCAGTGAATTCGTGAGTTGGAATATCTAATTATCTGTTGAAGACCAAATTTGCAATCTGAAAGAGATCTTGGAGGCTAAAATCATGAGTGAGGTTAAAACAAGTGAATAAACCAAAATCATGCATAATAATCATTAATTATTAGAAATAAATGATATCAGATATTATTTATCCACAAGAGCATAAATGATTATGAAATGGAATTATATAATAAATTATGGTAAATAATGTGATAAAATAATAGTGGGAATAGATGAAATGAATGTTAAGAACTGGTAATAATAATGACCAATTAAGAACCCAACACCCATACTTCATGGATTATTTACATGACATTGACCAAAACTACCCAAAACAACCCAAAACTCCCCCAACACAATCATCGTGACTCATCCTGAGTCACTGCATGGAAATCCTGGCACAGAGCCCTTCCAACTGTGTCTGGGTTGTGCAAAGGTCCGCAATGTACTGCTCTGTCGTCTGCTGGATCTGCTCTATTCACTTGGCTGAATGCTCGCTGTCAGGGAAAATCCCTGTCTTAAAGCATGCATTACTTTCATCTGCACGAGCTTTCTTTCAATGTCGGCGATGATGAGGAAGGCCTCATCAATCCAAGGCTAGATGCGCGCTTTAAGTACTGCCTCTTTTTGGCACACTACATCCACTTGCTCCTTAAATGGCTTCGCCTGTTGTAGCTTCGTGAGACGCTGGGTCAGGAATATTGTCTGCACCATCTCATGCACACTATCATATTGCATTTGAAGCTCCTGCACCTCAGTTTCCAAGCGTTGTACGGTGGAGTCCTTCTATAAGGAAGTGAGGACCCCAAAGGATTCTTCCAACATATTGGTACAATTCTGCACTGCCTATCCTATTTCCTCCAGCCCCTTTTGGATAGCGCCTGTGCATTGTTCCCGAACATCTGGGGGCATGGATGACTGCATCTTTAATCGCAGTTCACCAATATGAAGGTTGAGGTCTAGCTCGATCCTTGTTGCTTCCTCCTTTTCCTCACAGAATGCACTGGCCAATTTGTGAATCTGCACTCCTATTGGTAGGTCTGTCGCAATTTCTAGCTCTGGGGTGCGGCGACATGCTTCCTGTACTATCTACTCTAGCTGTTGATTCTGCAACAACACTTCATCGTGTTGTAGGCTAAGCTATTTGATGTTGATTCATTGTTCACTGAGCATTTGCGCTGCGCATCCTTCCCTAGCATGGAGCTCTGTTGTCACTCCATCCTGCAGTTGGTATAATATATCCCGCGGAAGGGAAGCCTAGTTTAGGCCAAGCCCCTTGATTCAGCCCACTGCAGCTCTGTTCTCCATGCTATCTATGGTCAATGCTCCTTCTAGCAGCATGAAGGTGTTAGCCATTTTGGCCCGCAACAATTGCTCTGTTACCGATGTACCTGTGGCACCGTAGGTAAAGACAACTCCTTCTTGTGGGGGCTGCACTTGAAGTCTCTGCAATTGTGCCCTGAGGCCCCGCAACATAGTCTACTGCATTGTCATTGCTTCTTGGAGCACTTCCCTGGTGACCTCACGAACTGTGTCATTGATGTCATATAGGTCACCCTCTATCAGTGTAATAGGCTCACCATCCAATTTGGAAGCCTTGGTCTTCTTTCAAGGCCCTGTTCATTCTGTACCATGCGACCTGTTTCAGTTGTGTATATGTCATGCTTGGGTCCGTGCCTTCTACCGTGTCATCTATCCCCTGTCCTGTGGTCAGGTCCGGGCCTCTTTCCTCCTCTGTGGTGGTGGCCCCAGTTGCTAGTGCTGCTACTATTTTTTCAGCGGCCTTGGTCTATTTTGTGGTGGCCTTCGCTACCTCACAAGAAGCCCTTACCTCCTCAGCGAACTACTCATTGCACTTCTGTTGTGCCAATAGCTTGGTGGCATCCTTCTCTTTTTTTATCGTTGTCTCATCATGTGCCACCATATCCGCAGTGCACCACTCGGGTGGCCATGAGTCGAGCATAGCGAACACAGTATCATCGATCGCGATGAAAGGGAGTTTGGTCTAGTTCTGCTCCAGATCTTCCATGCCTTGATATACACATCATCCATATCCACCTTAAATTTTGCATATCTCTGTAGACTGTTATACACCGTGGGGGATAGGCGGGGCCTTTTTTTATACACATCCGGATGCTTTCCTCCATGAGTATCTAGAAGATCTTGGTTTCACAGATTCACGTGGTGTCCTTTGTTTCCCAGAGCGATGCATATTTTGATGCCTCTGGCAAGTCCTATTCAAGAGGAGGAAGCTGACTGTCCTCAGGCATTTCCCTTGCAACCAACAATATGGATAAGAGAAATCACGTGTAGTGGAAGGTCTTATCCTGCTCTTGGGCCTCCTTGTAGTTCATCATAAACTCCTCGTAGAGGAACTGCACCCAGTTGAACTGTACCCCTTCTACACATTGTTCGGTCAGTGTGATGACCATCACTGGTACCTCATTGCCACAACATTTTCTCATCACTTTTTCTGCTAACAGCTAGGTGTCTACGTGCACCCCTTTATCTTGAGTGTTATTAATTACGTAACCCTTCTTATTTTTCTCCAACTTGTATTTCTTCTTCATGGCCTTTGCGAGCGCAAAATCTCCGCTTTTGCCAGCTATTTTTGTGGGGTCCCTTCCTATACAGGGAAGCCAAGAAATCCTGTGAATAAGTTCCACCATGATGGGAATAGGCTCATCCAGCCACAAGTACCCATCATGCACTAGGCAAAGCAGTTGCCTGATGACAAAGATCATGATTAGTGCTCAGTGAAAGTGTGGAATCCATAGAAGGTGGAGTAGATTGGCCTCTTCCACACTATGCAGCCATTTCCGTAGCTCTAGCACTGTAATTGACCCCTCCTTGCTCTGTTACATGAGTTGGCTAGTCTCCAAATGTGGGAACTTTTT